>VOMN01010517.1:0-11612 GCA_014899125.1 Orchestia grillus
GACAGACAGACATCCCTGGCCCCTCACACGTGCTGCGACCTTCAGCATGATCAGGACATGATCTGCTTTCGAGTGAGGGACGTGCGCTGCGAGCTTGCTTTTAACTGCGAAATTCGTGACGATTAAGTGAGAACTATGAAACGCATGCAAATTTCATGTCGTTGGTTTCATATTGTTTGGTCAAGAATTGGCTGAATTCTCAGCACGTGCGGATATTGATGAAATTTATTGCGCTGATATGAGCTATCAGTATCATAAGAAATCCCTTACTCGATATATTTTTTCTCAGCTTTTTTAGCGTAGCACAAAGCTCTAAATTACAGTTCGTACTTTCCACTTGGCATGAAATGAAAAGTAGCCTCATAGGAAACTATAGAAAACTAAAAGCTGGAATGTTTACCTTTACCAACACATAATCAGATAATAAACTATCTGATACAACATCACCTATGTGTCCTGAACCGTTCATGCTTTCTGAAATTGTATCAATAAATTTTCGGAGAGTAAACCTGATCTAATCTAGAAAATTAAAAATAATGTAATTCCTGCCACTGGAAACGCTAAAGCGAAATGTACTACAAAATTCAATGCGCTCAGTAGACAATCATAGAGGAGCAAAATGCGAGCAAATAAACTTAGGGCACTTCAATTAAACGTGGGAGTAAGATTAACTTCGTTCCTGCGTAGAGGCGAGGCACTCCGTCTCTATACACGTCTCCGTCATTGACGTCACTAGATGCGACTTCGGAAGCGCTGCCGTTGCTCGCTCAGCGGCAGCACATCGAATTCTGATAACAAAGGCCTTAACGAGGCTGATTGTGAGACTATAAGTCTTTTGCAATGAGAGGTCACGTTGTGAGGATACTCTTCGAACTCACTACCCGATATATTGATTTTAACTATGATTTTAACGCATTTATGTGGAAAGGAATTCAACATACAGTTGGTATATTCAAATTATAACAAATTTATAAAAAATATATTTGTCTATAATTCTACAAGGGTTTCTTTAGTGTAAAGCCCAGAAAGACGTTGATTTAGCGAAAAATTAAGAGAAATATAAGAGCAGCACGCGGACTTGAAGTGGCTGAAGACTTGGAGAGAGAAGCGTAACGAGCAAACATGGCGCTCGTGAAACACAGCGTCGCTTAGACCTTCGAGTCGCAGCTGTCCAGCGGATAAAGCTTTCGAACTCGACCTACACAATTTTTCACAGGTCTAATCGAAGTGTCAGAAGTTGAGATCTGCCTCTGAGCTGCAACAAGTCACAGAACAGCAGTCGCAGAGCTGCCGGAGAACAACAGCACAATCAAGCTCTGGTCAAAGTTGGCAGAGGACGGCAGCGTGCCGAGCAGCAGGCGATGGTAAAACATGCTACGCGAAATCGTGTACTATTCAATAAAGTTTGTGTAAACCTTAATTAAAATGGCCAACGGTACAGTATTGGCCCGATTCATGAGGCTGCTGCTACATAATTTTTCGTACAAGGTAGCAGCATTCTTACCGGAAAAATGAATTTGGCTTGATAGGGATACGGTTTCTGAAGTGCAGTGATACGAATTAAGAAGGTTATTTTCGAATGATTGGTAACTCAATTTATGGTAATGCAACTTTTATGTTCCAAGGCTACGGGTGACTGCCATGACGCCAAGGGTGCCATAATACTTTCCACAGTCATTAACATCAGTTCCGATTCGAATAAAACAAAAACTAAAGACTTTTATAATCACACCATGTTTCTAATTTCGAAGTAACTGTGGAACCGTAAAAGATCAAAAGATCACTGTACAGGTAGCGTCACTATATCTTAACCTAAAATCACCTATTAAATATTATGAATCATTCACACTGCGATAAACATTCATAGGTCGACGATACACCAACAATTTGACAGTCAAATGCGCGTATTTACATTCGGGACGAAGCAAAATTCTTTTAGAGATCGTCCAACGAGCACAAGGAGAGCAACATCGCGTCAGGCTTCATTATACACAGCCTGCTACTTAATGGCTCAGACCGGAGGTGGTTGAGAGGGAATTTGCTTGCCTTCACGCTCCAGACAATTTGGCCGGGAACATGCATAATGTTAGCATTAATTTTGCATAGAAACATACGAGACAAATTAGAAATAATAATGCCATCATGTACCGTTGAAATATGAATGTACTTTTTTGAGTGATCTTACTGGTGTTTTACGCTTACATATGCGTACGTAAGTGGTGATTTTTCAAATAATTTCCCTAATTGGGAAAGCATCAACTTTTAACCAAATATAGAGTATCTGGAAAAAATTTTCCATTATTACCTTGACCCCGGGCGCTATCGCATTTTCCTTTACACCACTAACTCTGCAGCATCGATTCGAATGCTCTTACTTTTACGTAAGAAAACTAAACACAGTTTCTCATTCGCTCCCTATTTCTGGAGAAAATTCCCCTCGACATTTCGGCTCCACATAATTTGGTCGAGAACGTTACCCTTAAGCACGGTGTAAAAATTTCGATCTAGTCGTTACGTCAGTAACGATGAACTTTACGACGGCAAGGAGAAGTAAAAATGTTTGTCCTGATGGTGCATTACCTCGCGCAGCCATGAAGATGGTGATGGTGATGGTGTCATGAGATTAGAAAAGGGGTGATGTGGTGGAGGCTCATCATGGTGCAAATAGTGACCCCTGCCGCCATTATCAATAACCTACGTGTGTGAGGTAGTAACCAGGCTTCGAATTTGCTGCAAGTTTTCGTACTCCAGACTGGGTGAGGCAAATTTGATCTGTTATCTGAGAATTACATGTTTTTGTAATTCTAGAGAGTAAAAGTTTGACTGCAGTGAGCTTACTTATTCAGAGTTCTTTGAATCGTCGAAAATCCGAAATGCTGGAGAAGGATAAAGTGCCGAAAGAAGCTTAATCAAAACGAAATCAATTTTTCTAGCAAATAAGTGGTTGTAAAAATTTGATTTGAAGTCGAAGATTGTCGTGATTAGATTATTAATCCACATTGTCATTCAAGCATATTTCAAATTTTAATAACCGCGTAAGGACCGTTTCCCTAATCCATGAACATTTCTGAAAGACAGAAAGGTGCGGTTGAGTCATGGTTCTTGTATTAGACTATACAGTTTACTTTAATTTTTCTTCCAATTCGATAGCCTAACAGAAACGTAGGAACGCAGGCTCTTGGATTTAATTTCATTTCTTTTTAAATTTTTTACCTCGGGTGACGTCTTCAGAAGAACTGACAGGATATAGACTTCAAACATCAAAGAATGTATGGATTTCAGATACTGCAGGGTAGCTGATAATAATGAATAAATACTACAGAATCTAAAAGCTCATTGAATGTTGAAAGCGTGAACTGAATTTTTTTTACATGCTCAGACAATGACTTTGGTTTCCTATACGTCTTTGGTCATTTTATGTAACATTTCAAATCTATATGCAGTATTTTTATTAACCAAAGTATTTCATACATCAGCTTATAAGTTTAAGTCTCGCTGCCAAACCACAAATATCATTTTTAACCGTTGGATAGGGTGTGGAACACGCCACTGAAGATTTGTCAATACCAAGGCTCGTAACCATGTATTCTTAAACAGGAGCAGCAAATTCATAAACATGATGACGGTGATACATATGTTGGTAGAAAACTCTGTGACTTCGTGAGGGAACTCGGAACCAGTTCAGTGATCGAAGCCTATACGAATACTGCTCCATGCGAGAAGGGGGAGGGTCGTAATTTCCGTTACCTTCATTAGTGACCCTGTTCAATGATGTAATTTTTTCCCTCATCAGCACCAACCGTCTGTCAGCACCCGCCTCCGTTAGTTCAAAATCCTTCAGTCCCGACGGCCACAAGCTCTCCTCGCCTCAAGACGACCCCCGCGGTTGTGAAGTAATCGTAGACGCACGCAAATGGAAGGAAGCGCAGTGTTGGTCCCACCAAATTGGACTTCATTGGCGCGTTTACATTGGTGATAAAGGACGCTAAGCTCCGATAGGGAATATGGACTCGAATTGATCTCAATGGCCCCTGCAGATCATTAGAAAGTTTCGATAAGTAATGACGAGAAATTAACGCGTGAATGTTACCTTGAATATTAAATTAAATGTTCAAATAATCCCATGAAGTGGTTTTGATTAATCAGTGAGAAGATATGAAATATGAACAGATGTCATAAAAGAAATCTGATTTTTAATAAAAAATCTGATTTGTTATACAGTAAATTTTATTTATAATGAAAGAAATTTGATTTATAATAAAATAATATAAGTTGGGTTTTTCCAACACTTACAATTTCAGAATAACTCCACAAAATAAGCATGTCACAAAGAAACACATAAAATATATTTATCACATCTGCGTAAGAATGTATACATTAAACAGAAATAAAAAAACATCAAGGTTTTATAATTGATGTGATTGAAAATTTCCAAAATAAAAGCGTCGAAACGTAACCCCACAAAAATTTAAAACGACAGCAGAACAAAAATATTTGATGTTCATGGAGGAGGGCAGGACTGGAAACAAGTTGCTGGGACATGGGAGGCGAGGGGTTATAGAAGCAGCCTACCAGCAGCTGAAGAAGTAAAGTTTCCAAAACCTAAACGCAGGGCCCCAAGCCAGAAGAAGTGAGAAATTGCATACCGCTTGTAAGTTTATCTGGTCTTCCTGCTAACTAATTTCGTATTCGAGCAAATTAATCATGGAATAATTTATTTATTTAATGAATTTTTAGGTACTCCCTTCCACCAAATTGATAACTGGATGAAACCCGAAATTAATTAATATATAAATAATTATTCAATTCATACTATACGTACCAATACATTATATTTAAAAACATACTATACGTACATATCGCATTGGAAATTAATGGCATTATTAAATGTTTCATTTTACGACAAATTGAGAATGATTACNGCTCTAAATCGGAAAATAATCCACAACAAAGATAAACTGTCCTGATGTCAACTTCTAACGTCTTTTCAGCCGGTTTCCATCGCTGCCCTTCTTCACTAGCTTCAAATTTTCTTCTTCTTCCGCTTTCGTTTGAAATTTTGCAGTACTTCTTTCCGATGCTTTTGTTTTTTTGAAATTCTCAATGGTGTGGTTAACATAACCTTCTGGTTATTTCTGTTTAGTTGCTTAATATCGTCGTACGCATATTACAAGAAACATGTTTTAGGTGTTAATTTGCAAGGTATTTATTTCCAAAAGGTAACTCCATGGGTATGATGCAAAAAAATCCAGTCCAATTTTATGGTAGATGAAATATGTTTCATGACAATTTAGATTTCGTTCGTGACAAATCAGCATTAATTAGCGACACTTCAAATTTCTTTTATGTCCTTTCAAATTTCTTTTATGTCAATTCAATTTTCGTTTGTGACAAATCAGATTTCGGTTGTGACAAATCAGATTTCGGTTGTGACAAATCAAATTTCGGTTGTGACAAATCGAATTTCGGTTGTGACAAATCAAATTTCGGTTGTGACAAATCAGATTTCGTTTGTGACAAATCAGATTTCGTTTGTGACAAATCAGATTTCGCTTGTGTCAGACCGATTTGGAATTGGTTTAGACCTGCACAACGGCCACGTTCCAAAACCCGTACCCTGTCAGAGAACTTGACTTTTCAGGATGGGTCATTCATTATATTTACTTATTAGTTTTTTACCCTTTATTGCTCAGAAGAGATAATAATTCAATGACATAACAACAGCGTTCGATTGATGCTAATCTGAGCAATTTGTAGAAGATAACAAACCAAGAGAAAAATTAAAATCTGAAAACAAGGACTTTAAAAACAAATCAGAGCAGTCTTCTATTGCAGGAGGTCCAATTAGTATTCATTATACTGTACATTGTAGCATTAATCTCTCGTACAAAATATCACGATTATCCTTTCACGATTGGCTTAGTGGGTGCATAGCGGCGACCCGCATGGGCGGAGACACCATGGCTGGCAAACATTTCGACGTGCCACTGCGGGGTCTCAAAACTTGTTCTTTATTTAAGGTGTGATTTTTAAAGTAGGATGTAATGTAAGACGTCAAACACCTATTTGAAAACAATTGAGTCAAATTTAGAAAATGTCCAGATTATTTTGAAAAAAATGTGTCGGAGTGTGTATAACAAAGAACAAAAATAGTTTTATCAATTTTCGTAAATTCTTATTTTTTGATTGAACATTTATTCTGTTAGATATTCGATTAGTTTATCCTGTTCAATTTAATCGTAAATTAAATTGAAAAGGGGACAGAAGATTTACGTGGTCACGGTGTAGTTTTGAAAAGGACGACAGAGTAAAATTTTGTGCGACTAAAATTACTCGATCGCTCGTCTATTAGATTTTAGTCTCACAAATTTAAATTTGAAACTACATCAAAGTCACCATATGCTAAAAGTAACTGTGCTAGCAGCAATTTTATAACCCACAAGACAACAGAGTGCCGGAGTTGGTTGACGACAGGACAACGCAAGCCCCGTACCTTAGGTCTCGCTGTTGCAGCTCTGGCCAGCATCCCTCGGCAATATTCGGCAGTCATCTGCCTGGCAATAATCGGCACTGATTTGCGCGATGATTTCTCTGAGAAAAAGATTCCTTGCCCTAGTTGCACTAGTGCTTATAATATTCAAGTCCAGTCGCTGTTCCCATTCTTGTCTCTTACAACCACCCCATTCACGGTGAATTTTTTATCATTAGTGTGGAATTAATTCAGAAGTTGTTACAAAATTTTGGTATTCGCTACATAAAATTTTTTTTAATGTAGAATACTTTTAAAGCTGGAAATTATTTCATTGCTCTACTCTCCAATAATAATACGCATTTTGTTGGTAGCGTGGTTTCTTGATTGGTCTCTCGTACCAGTATTTCACATATGAATATTACTATAAGCCGCGCTGATATACGGCAGTGTCATGTATTGGATACCGAACAACTTATCGTAAATGAAATTTACCTAAATGTTTAAATGTTTTATCTGACAGAATACAATCTAATAGTACTTTAGTTGGTATATTTTGTTTATGAATAACTGATTTCAAAGAAAACAGTGAATTACATTTGCAACCTATTCATGCTTCACTGAGATAATACCATTCAAGCATTTTAAGAATTTTTGTTTTCTCGAATTCATTTTTATTTATGAATTTATGATTATGTATGACTGGATGTTGGTTATTTGTAAGTGAGAGAACTTCAAGAATTGTGCTTAAAATTGAAATAATTCTGTCCAACAAAGTTTTAATGAGGCTGAAGTGCTCTCAGGCGTTGTAAAATATCGAAATCTCTGTGGAACCTGAAACAATAATAGTCGCGTAAATGTTTAATTTAACCTAAAATGCTTCAGAAATCAATGTAGTGGAACTACAGCAAGGTATATCATGCACTTCGTGAGAGGATTAGTCAAAATTCGATTCTGAATGTTATGTTAAAGTGTATTAGAAGGCAGGATCTCTATTTGATACTATTATTCTTCATGTCGATATAAAGTAAACACAACAACCTTGAAATTCAAAATTTCAAACTGAACTTCGCACCCTACCTCACCCATGTGCACCAGAGAATTCTCTGGTTTGTCAGACAATTCGTGCTTTTCTCTTTACATACGCAGAGCTTTACGAGCACGAAGATCACTGTTGTCCCTGTGGGGGTCAGAAGTCGAAGAAAACCACTTAAAGACTCAAGATGGTCACATTATATACGTCACGTATTTTATGAAGTTTCCAAGACACGCACACGTGTTGTATATGCTGGATTATGCAACAGTAATACCTTGGCTTATTTTAAACTATTTTGTAAATGAAAATATTATGTTGGAAATTATATTTCTGTATGCAAGATACCCGGCTAAGGACCATAAATATCGCACTTTTTGAAACTCGTGCCCTCGTAAACGAGCTCTGCGTGACAACTCTGAAGCTTGAAATTCTTAGCTGAAATTCAATGATTGAGAAAATTGTAACCTGGAAACTCAATACCTCAAGAAGTATGAAATGCTATGGGAGTTACACGAACAGTTTGTTGTAAGACATTCCGTCATGTGAGGAATGATTTTGTAATCATGTTGCTGAAAATAATATTTTGTGAATATTCGTTTACTTGAAAATGAAATTAAATGCAGGGTTTCGAGAATGAAAATGATATTATGGTAAAGATACTCAGGATTGCAAATTATTTATCGAAAGAAATAGAGAATTCACCTAGCATGTTCTGTTACAATCAAAGATGAAAATTTCGTTGTTTTTTAAAATTTCATTCCTTAATTATGTACATTGTATTCACCGAATTCACTGTCATTATACTTTCAGCAGGAAACAAGGAGAAGGCGAAAGTAACGTTTGACGAAAGTACGTAGTCGCAGCTGATGGTTAGGTCATTTTATCACGCCGTGGAAGGAATTCAAGTCTGGAAGTCCTATTTAGCCTTAATAAGGGGAGGGGGTCTACCTTAAGAAGCATTAGACTACTGATAGTCTTTCCTCAGTTTGCGTGGCGATTGAGTTGTGCATTTCGTTGCTGGTTATACGATATTGTTTAAAATTATTTTTGTATAACGTAATTTATTGGCATTCCGAGGTGAAAATACGAAGTAATACTTCACCAAAAAATTAGCTGGTTCTTGAATCCACTTTTCGTTAGCTATACCTGGTCAATTAGATTTACATAATATACATACATTGCAATATGTATTGATAATGGCCAGTACTAATTGACACTTTAAATTTTAATGAAAAATTGAAATGAAGGTAGCGTTGAGGTAACTCCCATTCTTACTANTATAGCAGTGAAAACCCTAGTATTTTACCACACATACGTACGAGCATGTGTGCAGGCATATGTCAGCAAAATGGCGGAGCAACTATTTTGTGAGTATTTAATTCAGAGTCATATTGGACCTTGAATTATGCATCACAAGTTTGACCTCATTTGTGTTCGAAAAATGTCATGTTTGGATTTCTGTACTCTGAGTCTGAATTTCACAACCGCCTGCTGAAACATGGTATGCGTCTGCATGGAACACGTGCGTGACCATATCTACCTTCTCGAAATTCAAACTTTACATTTTATTTCTAAAATTTCGTCAACAGGAAACTGTGACATTTTGAAGTGATTTAGAAAGGAGCTCTCCACAATTCTAATTCCCAGAACTTTTTTCGGAAGCCCATAATTTTCCGCGATTTTTTTCGATTTGAGGGAGTGGATCACGCAAAAATAAGAGTCCCGTTCTTTAACAGAAGTAGGAAAAACATTTATGCCGGGTTTTCAGTTAACGAAGCTACTTTCATGACTAAATCCAAAAGTGAATTCACAAATTAACCTGCACAATAAAGGGCGTATGTAAATTGCTAATGAATTTTTTATAATAAATGAACAGATGATTGAAAAATAACTTCTACAATGACTGATTAAGGTTCATTAGCAAATAAAAATTTATAATAAATAACGCTGGCAAAGTCACAAACTAACACTTGCTGTAAGTGGCAGCACAATTATATTAGCAAATAAACTTTAATTAAAATAGCGCAGGTAAACCGGCAAAGCTCGTACATACAGAACACACCAGGAGCCCGTGCAGCCTGCAAATCATCCTCAGCGAGTACCAAGTTGCAGATATCGTACGTGCATCTTGCTGTGCGTGTTGTTAAATAAATGCGATAATTTCCATGGAGGAAAAACCAGTGTTGATACGAACAAACGAAAACAATCAGATTTGCAATTTACGACGCATTTGAACTCCCCTTGTTGCTCTGAAGAGCGACAAGTAAGGGTAGTGTGCGTTAGGTCATACCAAATTCAAATCTCTCGCTTGATGAACATACCATAACATCCAAGTATAAAAAACGTGTTTCTTGTAGTTTTTTTATGTAAATAACCATGTACGTGTTTTTCAAACATTGTCCATCCAATGGCATAGACGAAAAATATTAAAAAATTCAATTTCTTAAAGTGTGCACAAACTTTCTTCAGTCATCTTACACTTTTGATGCACGACTCAGAGTGTAGGCTGAAAATCTTACGTGTGACATCATATAAATAACGTTTCTCTAATGTTCTTTTTAGGTAAATCGCACCAACCTAGTGAGCACAGAACAGGAACTTCTCGAGACCCAATCCAGTAAATTTTTCCGGTCTTTAGTGAATAAAACTCAGTTGAAAGCGCCTCCTGGATCTCATTTTGTGGGCCATTTAATGCGGAACTTAGCCGACCATTTCGAGGTGACGAGCCCGTGACTTGTTGGCCGTGCCGTCATCGCGTGGGATGACAACACCCTTCTCGGTCACGGACCTGCTCACGCCTTTCGCTCCGGGGCCTCTGGACAACCAAATTTCTTCAGTGTCGGCCTCTCGCTTCCCCACGCTGGAGCTGCTGGATTGCCCCCCGGGGGGTTACTCAGCCCCCCGATATCCCCCCGTGCCCCATGCTGCCTACGCCACCTCCCACGACATGTCATACGACACGAGAAACGTCGCCGCGCACGCGACGTACGGGCCGACGTCGTGGTATAACCCTGCAGTGTCGGGCACGTCGCCATTTGCATGTGAGTGGACGTCGGTCCGACGTTTTGGCCTAACGCCTTCATCCTAAATCTTCTTCGTGTCTAATTTTGCATCTTTTGGGGGAATTTAAAATTATAGTAGTTAATTTTTGAGCTCTTCACTTCACGTACGTATGTTTGCATCGTGCGTGAAAAACTCAAACTTCAAAATCGAATTCGGTTTCATGGCTTAAGAAATGGATTTAAATATATAATTCAAATGAACATTTGTGCCATAAAATTTAGGAGAAATTTAATATTTTCATTTGGAAAGATGTTAAGAAACTCAATACTATTCTTGGATTTTTAAAACTTTGCAACTCACAAAATAAGTGGCGAAGTTTATGTTTGGTGCACGGTTGCACGGTATACATATACTTAAATTCAGGATTGTGCTGTGATTCTTATGAATGAATGCTAGTTTGAATTCCGACCCTTCACCATTTAACCAGTATGCTGCATACCTTGCTATGCTTAACAGCTTGAGTTTAAACTCTTTTTTAATTTAAGCAGTTTTGTTAATTTATTTATGTACGTAATTTGTTGTTGAAACGGTGTGTCCGGGAGCAGTAGAAGAAATTAAGGTGATCGGTTTGGAATGATTGTCAAATTCCGATATTAATTTAAAAAAGATTTAACTTAATGATTCTAATAAAGCCTTTCAGGATTCTGTTAGCATTATAGAATGCAAGAGAAGTTCAAAAATTAGTATTCAGAAAATCAGACATGAGACAACTATTTCTCTAAAGGAGTAGAAAATTGTACAATTCAGTTAACAGTTTCTAAATAGCATTTATGTAAAAAATTTAAACATTCTCCCCGGATTATTTAACATTCTACACGAATTTCATATGATATCGAAAACTTATTAACATTGTCCAAGGTTTCATTTACATCCAAGACTACATTTTTGTCTAAGACTTTCTTTCTGTCCAAGACTTCAGTTGTGCCCAAGGCTTCATTTCTGTTCGAGACTTCATTTTTGTCTGCGACTTCATTTCTGTCTGCGATTTCATTTCTGTCTATGACTTCATTTCTGTCTACGACTTCATTTCTGTCTACGACTTCA
>VOMN01010522.1:0-19676 GCA_014899125.1 Orchestia grillus
CGTGACTGCAAACAAAGACAGCGAATTAACGCAATGCCGACTTGTCCAGTTTTTGGAAAAATTCGAGGTCTCTAACAAAAACATAACTCGCTTCAACTAAATCCTGCCTCACGCTACCTGTTCTTTTACGCGAGCTTTGCATCGAGCAAACCTAATCAATCAATTCATTCACGCTGCACAGGACTCGTCTGCGCGGCTCCGAGCCCAGAAAAAGGATCGCTGCGATATGGCGGAGGTATTCTCACGGCCCTTAACGCGCATGCAAAATCATTTTTTAAATGCAAACTGAAAGGTCCAAAGGAGCCCCACACAACACCTGTGCCCGGTGCTGCGTGTTGTGATGTACTGCAAGTAAGAATTGGTACAAAAATAGGGTCAATTTAGTAAAAAGATCGAGTTTATCTAAATCCCTTTGGCAGAAAAACCTGACCTGATTGAGGAAATTGGATGTCATTTTTGGATTCAGCAGTGTAAAATGGTCCTTATTCTAATTCAGTTGATAAAAAGTACTGGAAGTTTATAAAAGTCCTAGTTATTCAAAATAGTGTATACATTTCTTTGGGCCATCCTGTATATCGTAATAATTTCGCAACGGAAATATTATAAAGTTTAGGTGACCTTTGTGGTGCGCCATGCTTACATGTTTTTTCTACTTATAGTTATGAAGTTTCAGCGAGATCATTTCTCGCAGCGTGAAGTGAGTGCAAAATGTACGTGCATACGTGTATCCTCGGCTCCTACCACGTGAATGTAGGTTGAGTATGAGTATGAGTAGTAGTAGTGAAAGTAGCGCTTCAGCAACTCAAGACTATGTCGCACCGAAAGAGTAGGGACCAATTAGTATGGACTTAGGAGAACGGGGAATCTATGCACAGGGTGTGTTCCCACACAAGATCCCCTGCGCATAGAAACAGCAAGTTGAGAAGGAAGAGGAAGAAAAGACAAATAAGAAATAGCGAAGAAGGAATGAAAACGGAAAGAAGTAAAGTGGGCACGAAAGATAGAAGTCCCGAAGGCCTATCTAAAGCTGAGGTAGCCTAGCGGTGCTCCCCTGGGGGCGCTAGTCCCCATAGCATAGGATAGACAAACCTAACTAACCTACCTCTATTGCCTATGGCCTATCCTATGCCCCCTGAGGGGGAATGTAGGTTGAGGACAACACAATTTTTATAATTACAAGAAATCCTGTTTCCTACTCTCGCAGTACGTACCAACCCAATAAGGACTCCTGCCAAGCATAGTGAAGTTTAGACGTAATGCAGTTCAGTCTTAAAGTTTTCTTGTTTCGTTGGAAACTGGGTGAATGTAAACACAAGTGCGTCGTCTATGAACACCTTTAAACAAAACTTTATTCATATAGGGATTAACTTGATCCTCATAGGGTGAAAAACCTTCAATTTGAACGTTTCAAGCCTTGGCCAATTTCGAACAAACCTGAAAACCCACGACCAGAAAAGCTCAGTTCCTCGACCCAACTTTGCACTGTGCGCCCATACGTGCAACTTAGGAGTCGTGCTGGCGGCAGTCTACACACACAGCGCTGCAGGAGGCCACAGAATTTGCTTTCGCTGTGTAGTTCCAGGTCCCTCAGATCTCCTAGCGAAGGGTTTTCAAAATTTCACAGCAGCAAAAAGGGCGAGCAAGAACAGAGTTTCTCTAACACCTTCTGAGGGATAAAAAGAATGATATTTTTCTACAGATCCTGAAGCCTATGATGAGAATCACGAGGTTTGAAATTGGGACTTTCTTGTGGAGGTTCTGTCTGAAGCCGCAGGAAGAAAGGAGACAAAAGAAGAAGGAGAACAAACGGTTTCATTTTTTTAACAGTCTTTGGATGTCGGAAAGTTTTACAGCAACTTTGATCGCCCGGTACATTTGAAGCTGAGGTATTTTCCCAAAGAAAGTTGCAGGAGGTGTAAGAACCAGTACTCTCTCACGCACAGAGATGGACTCGCGCTGGAAAGCGTGTTTTCCTGACGAGGGTGAAAATGACGCTGGAAAAGTAGGCATTTTACAGAGCGCATAAAATTCAAAACTAAAGTATCAATAAGCTCTTTTTCGATGAAATGAGGTACTCCTCCCGCTCAAAATGGAAGTCGAGTAAATCAGGGAAGAAGTAGAAGAAGTAGAAGAACAAGAAGGAAAATACAATCTTATTCTCTGAAATTCAGAAATCGACGTTTTTTGCTCCGCCTACAATGCGTTGAGTCGGGAAGAAGAGACCAATAACGAACCCAGCTACTCTGGTTTTTATGGGCAGCCGCATAGCGAAGGCGCGTTTTCCAAGAACTGAACGAACTTATTAATGAGAAAATTTTGAGACCATTGACTGTTTTTGCGAGAGTGTCAGGGTCGGAGTACTGGTGGTAATGAATTTCTGCTTGAGTAAAAAACTTGTACAATCTGCACTACGTCAATTACACCATGTGCTGCGAATGTTGCTTCGGACACAACTGAGACTTTTAAAATCTACTGCCCTGCCAGCACTGCTACAACACGCACCACCACAACATGCATTTCCACAACACACACCACCACAACTCACACCACCACAACACGCACCACCACAACTCATACCACCACAACTCACACTACCGTAACTACTTACAAAAGTAGTGAAGAGGTAGTGGTAGCGGTAGTCATTCATCTGGAGCTGCAGCAGCTGAAAATACAAATGATGAATTTATTTAATTTTGCATATTCGTGAAATTGTTCCACTCTATTCTTAGGCAATAAACGTTCCACAAAATTTCAAAGAATACTACACGACGTGGTGCAAAAAGTGATATTCCTTATCATTCACGAGTCAGTGCTGCGATGCGAAAGCCAAAAGGCACAGCATTGGTTGTACAGTACAGTACAAATAGAGTAATTTCGTCCCTGACCGTACATGATGGGGCGCCACTCACACATCTGAGGAAGAGGTGCATGTGTTCTGGGACCGTGTCCACGATGATGCTGTAGATCTGCTTGTGCTTCACCTCCTTCAGGACGTCCCTGTAGGTGTCGGGGGTGCCCTGCCGGATGTAGACCTCCACGTTCTTGCTGGGGGGCGACCTGATGATGTCCTGTAGCTTCATCAGGCCTGTGGGCACGATAATTAGGATATTAAAATAGTTTGCGATTAACTAATGATGTCCTGTAGCTTCATCAGGCCTGTGAAGACAATATTCAAGACATTATTATTTTCAGGTTTTATCACAATGATGAAGATTTGATAGAAAAACAATGTTCTTCAGCTTCATTAGGCCTGTCAAGAGGATGTTTACCATGTAAATACGACTAACTTGTTGGGTATCACGTGACGATATCACTGGGAAAGAGATGTTATTTTCAATGTCAGTAGCGTATTGTGTTTCACCTAGACTAGGTTACTAGTTAGTTTGAAGTTCCCTACCCGCATGGCATGGGATCAGAGGGGAAAGGGGACCATTGAGTGCGGTCCCTAGGGAGTGGGGAGCTCATGCACGAGGCGTTTTACCGTTCAGGAATCCCCTAGCATAAAAATAGCAAGTTAAGGAAGCAGAGGAAGGTAATACAAAGAAGGAATAGCGAAGGACGTGTAAAAGTTGAAATAAACAAAGTGGACACGTTAGACAGTAGTCCAGAAAGCCTGTCTATAGCCGAAGTAACCTAAGAGTGCCCCTTCTGGGAACGCCCGTCCTCGCATCATACGATGGACAAACCTAGCTAACCTAGCTAGCTAAGCTAACCTAACCTAACCTAGGTAACCTAACCCCACTGCCTTTCCTATACCCCAGGATTGGGTATCTCGAGAGATCCAGTGACCTCGTCTAGGGATAGCTTTTAGAGGTAGTACCTTGGAGTATTATCTAGAGATTTTGTGAGCATTCAGAGGTAGGATCTAAAAGGAGCATCTAGGATATTGAAGCATCATGTAGGGATTTAATGACAGCATCGATGATTCGTATCTCGAGTGAGGCAGCATATGGGGGTATCACCTACGAATCTAGTGATATTGTCTACGGGTTTCATCTAGGAATCTAGGGCCACATCAAACGTAGCATTCAGAGGTAGCATCTTGAGGTATCTAGCGGCAGCCCCTAGGAGAACATCTAGTGATCCAGTAAAAGAATGCAGCACATCTCGGTTCCTACTCTAACAAGGGAACTGTCCAGACCTGTAACCCCTCCCGTCTCGAAAAAGTTTCGTTCTTACAACTCTTCAGTAAAAATGACGTATGTAGAACAAATCAACTCGAGACAAACTCCAATAACCGATGACGACTCGGCAGAAGCGAATGAAGGAAACGCTCGGCTTTTGAGGTTTTCAGTCGATGCGTTTGAGCGCTCTCGGGCGTTTGAAAAAAAAATCTGTGAACGCTGAATTTTTGCAGAAACAAAAACAGTTCAAAATAACTGCTACCGGTCACCAGGTCGGAAGTTGTAAATAACTTCGCCCAACCAGTTTCCGGAAGAAAGTATTGTATCGTCATTCAGAGAGGAAAATAGGGAGAGAGAGAAAGAGAGACGCATGCGATGGACTAGGGACCCCTTCGTCTGACTCTGGGGGGAAAAAAGTCTCGGAAACAACAATCCGAAGGAAAATAAATCCGGGCCCGTGGGACACTAAATTGATACGAATTCACGCGAAAATATTCGGCCCCGCGTGGAAGAAAGTCCGTCCATAAAACGCTCGGTGGCAATAAAACAAAGGAAATCAGCGGGGTGGTAAGGCAGACAAATTTTTATCCTGGGCGCCAGGTTTTTTGGAGCCTGAACAAAAAATCTTTTTCCTGATGAAACTGTTGACTGAGGAAGCGGTAGAGCGGAAGTCAGCGCAAGTAAAGTGCAAAGCTAGGTTTTTATGGCGGAATAAAGCCGTCACCGTTCGTAAAACTCTCCTAAAACTGCTTTGAACGCCCTCTCGATTGTTCATCGATGTTCTCTGATTGCATTTGACGACCGGACTGTGAAATTTGCTCGGAAAATCCGGCGTGCAATCACTCGAGCAGCCAAATGAAGCCCTGGTGTGTGCGAAGTTATGTGTTGAAATTATTATTATTGTTAATTATAGCAATTATCATTTTATTATAGGCTCAGCCCTGTCGCCGCCCTCCAAGCGAGTCCAGCAGGGAGCTGCAGTTCTAGCTCAAGATTCACTTCACGTTTCTGGTTCCCATTCAGTCCACAAAGTAAAATTTTAACGAAGCTGAAATTACGAGAATAGCTTGGAAATTCTACCTTTTCCCCAAAGGGTCGCACTGAAAATAATGTTCCCCCATTTGAAGGAAATTAACAAGTGAAGAATGGGTTCATCTTCTCAACGAGACAGACATTCGATATTTCCGGACAGGATCTGGAACCAAAATTATCGAAATAAATTTGTGAGTTAAACATTTGAAGCAAAATGTTTTCGGTAACATTCTCAGTAACCAATATGCTACGATACCAATTTATCAGGTATGAATTATCAGCTAGGACTGATAAGGGCACCCGATACTTTCAAATAATTGAAACGTCACAATTCAGGAATAAGGCCTCGCGATCGAGAATAGTTGAGAAAAAGTAATCGACTCTGAGAGTAGTTATCAATTGACGAGTTTTTATTCCATTCATACAATTTAGGCTTCTCTTTAATTCATCATCCTTAGAAATTTGATAAACTCCTAACCATCATACATGCTGCTGTACCTGTATACATCCTAATGTACCTGTGTACGTCCTTCTGTACTTGTGTACATCATATTGTATCTGCGTACATCCTACTGTACCTGTATACATCCTACTGTACCTGTATACATCCTACTGTACCTGTATACATCCTACTTTACCTGTATACATCCTAGTGTACCTGTATACATCCTAGTGTACCTGTATACACCCTAGTGTACCTCTAACTCATGCATCCCAATGCACCTGCCTACTTGCACATGCACTTACATATATACCTCTCCATACACTCTGTGCCTGTTCGTATATAAGTACCTGCAATTATGTAGACTGGCACACGTTATCTTAGGATTAAAATTTATTTTAATTCCCAAGTTAGAATATTTCTTACACAAGGTCACGCACACAACTAATTGCAAGTAAGGGTCTTGACTCCAAACCTACTCGTGCAAAAATGGGGAGGCAGCGACACGTGAAAATGTGTCAGACCCTCCGAGCTGAACACGCCGATGCGCTTTTTTTAAACAATACAAAACTCGTCTACAGATTTTTCTTCTTCCGATAGCGGTTCAGCAAAAACTATTAAAGCTAGCGTGTTGCCGTTTACGGTATTTTAATGCCGAATGTTTCTAGACTGTCCACCAACTTTTGTATAAAGATACACGAGGGTAAAATATTTTTCGTCACTTTGAGCCAGAAGAACCATTAGAACAGGCTAAAAATAGCGTACAGTAAGGAAAATTTCAGACAGCATTACTCATGAACTATTTCAGGTACAGTGCTACTCTTAGTATTCAAATGAAGCTGAATGGTGAGTGAATACCCTCTGAAATTCTTGGAATAATACTCTAATGATATCCATGTTTATCATTAGTTTGAAACAAATTATAATATCATTCAACATCCCTAAAAAATTCAGAACTAGTGTCTGTCGGCAATGTTCAAATAATATTTTTTACTGTGTGAGAACTAATCAGACTGCCATGAAACACTAGGAATTAATTGTGTAAATACCCGAGATCGTTCGATTTAATTTTTATCAGGAAAGATGCATTGTAATCTTATGAAATAACAAGTTACCACATAGTACTTTTTTGAAAACTTCACTTCTGAAAAATCATAAAAATAATATCGTTATGAAATATCTGGAATACTTGCGTCGCTCACCAGTACCTACCAAGATACACCTACAAGGGAGTGTGGGATAGCATTATCTACAAAAGCGAGAAACTGGCGCATTGCCGTGTTCAGTTAGCAGGACCCTGTATATGTATCATGTAATTTTGTTTTACTTCGAAATATCATATACTTTATCGAGTGTCGACTAGATAGTATATCACACCATCGTTTACTTTCAATATAACTTGTACAAAATTTGATAGTTAAATGTTAGGCGCATTCTCCGTAGAGTTTTGTATTTTATAATTTTCTATGCAGTGAAGTTTACGTTCAAATAGCGTACGAAAACAGTTCAAAAGTTTACAAGAACGTAAAGACACTAGCTTTGTGTTGAAGTCGACATCAGCGAGACCATCTCTTGAACAAAGAGCGAGAGCGTTCAGCGGCGATGGAGCATTTCTACAAAAATGAACTCGGCGGTCGAAAAATTAACATTTTAGTCGGACACTGCGTCATTACATTATAGCAAGGCTTCATCTTTTCATCTGCATCAAGGCTTCATCGACGTACGAGCAAGGCTTCATCTTTTGCGTTACAGAACAATGCAGGGAAACTAAAACTCGCTGTTTGTGACTGGAATACATATGCAAGAATGTGAAGTGAGGGTATGATTTCCTCCGTCAAATCAAATCGAAACGTTTAATCGCGGAGGGAGGTACCAAGTCCTTGCTACTTCTTCTCTCGAATTAAGTTGAGACGCATAATTTTGGATGGGCAAAATATTTTATAACTCCTTGCAGTAAAAAGGAAAGCATAATTTCGAGCTGAAACAATGTCCTGTAACTCATCAAATTAAGAAGAAACATTATTTTATATTACTCCTTAAACTAAGTGAAAACGCACAAGCTCGGAGCGAAACAAAGTATTTTACGAAGTCTAGAGTTGGCATACGATCAAGGGAAGCTCTAAAGGGCGGAGGCGGATGTGCCGAGGCGCGCACGGAAGCACGGTTCCGAAGAAGCTGATGTGTTGCCAAAAACGGTGACTCATGAGGGCACGGACGTTCACTGCCAAAATGAGTTTCAACGGAAAATTAGAAACTCGCCGGGTTTTGTTCCTTGCCAGACTTAGTTGCACGCGGAAATGAATTTTAATTTCAGAAAACTTTTCAATCAAATAAAACTAAAAACGATAGCACTCAAAGGGTCATTCCTGTACTGAATTGTAAGTACAAAGTCTGTCGCATTTATTTTAAACACCCAATTTCATCAATAAAAATATGCACCTTTAACAGTATGTTTAGTTTTTTTACGATTCAATAGCGATAAATAATTTGAACCACGTAGCATTTTCAATTCGAAATTTAAGGGTATGTAATGAATTCAAGCTTACTGTTCGGTGTTGCGGTACCTGACTGAAATTTCGCCTTCAAAATGAGATCCTGTGAGACCCATGCAGCTGTCACTCTGCTATCTTCAGGAAAAGTCTCAGATCTGAAGGACTTTGTACGAGCTTCAAATAATGACGGTTACCATGTGCAGACCATGGCGTACACACAGACGTGCAGACCATGGCGTACACTCAGACGTGCAGACCATGGCGTACACTCAGACGTGCAGACCATGGCGTACACTCAGACGTGCAGACCATGGCACACGGACGAGCAGACTGGGAACGCGAGTTTTACGGCAGCTGTGTCCCCCCCCCCGACGCACCGTGGCACCCTCGCGCAAAATGTTAAGACTTGTTGGTTAGTTAACAGTGAACCTTATTGTCTAAATAAAAATAAGAACAAGGTAATAAGCACTTTTCATAAAAATTGAGTACGTTTCGAAATTCAATGATTCCATCATCAGGGCACGAAGATCAAAAAAGAGTAAAAAAAGCCAAAACTGTAATTTAGAACATCCTAAAATAAAATCCACATGGACAAAAAAACTTGAAAACTTCAAAATCTAAAAATTTGGAAACCTAACTATAACCGGTCATCTTAAGGGATACCTCAGAAAGTACGCTATTTTGAAGTTTCTTTGCTTCCCATGTAAAGGCTTGGAGTTTAAATCAAAACTTTAGCAATCGTTAAGAAGCTTTTCGGCGAAAAAAACAATGATTTAAAAATTGAAATATTCCTTGAAGTACAGATTTTAAAGCGGTGATTTATCTTATGTCAAAACTCATGCCATTTCAATGATTAAAACAACTATCAAGAGAGAAAAAACCTTGTAGAAAAATTGCAATTTACTCGCAACACTGGCTACTATCCCGTTAGCGCAACAATCATCTAGCAATACTTAACCTTGTCAACATCGCACTTTTTCGGTATGTACACGGAACTGGTGTTCTGTGGCGTTCAGCGCCCGCCAATATATTTCACACCCACTGGACCATTATCAGCAATCGGTTATTTTTTCTAATAACTCTCTTTTCCAACTACACACTAACTTTTTACTCTCAATAGCCTTATTCTTTACATTACTATATAAACGCCTGACGTTCGGACAATCAGTACACCTATCGTTTAGACTAGACTACTATCGGGACACCTATCCTTTAGACTACTCTCAATACACCAATGCTGTAACGTACTCTCAATACATCAATGCTTTAGACTACTATCAGTACACTTTTCCTTTAGACTACTCTCAATACACCAATGCTTTAGACTACTATCAATACACCATTACTTTAGACTACTATCAGTACACCTATCCTTTAGATTACTACCTCCCTCCTAAACACAAATATTTTTAGGAAAACGGCGGCTTTAAACAAGCCCCATTCAAATCTACGTGTCGTTTTGGTAATAAACGTACTGTACTTATCTTTCTCGATAACTTAACACGTTGACTCCGAAGTGGGTCATATTTGGTACACGCGATCATCTAACCTAACCTATCGTAACCAAAGCACTATCATTATAAATACAAATTTTCGAGTTTTCTTCAAATTTGTGTCCAATCGAATGAGCTAGTCCTGATTCGGAGGAAAATTAATAAAGTAACCATATTTGTGAAACCAAAATTCTTCATTTTTAAATTCCCAGTAGAGATATTTGTTGGCGTGTAATTTTACCTGTGTTGAGAATCGGAGTCAACGCGTTAACCATTGTTTAGAAAGGACCTGGTCTCAACGACGTACATTTTAAATTGAATCAATGCAGTCTCGACCACTTTCCTATGTCTCCTCTCGACGAAACTATATTAAGAAAAAAGGATCCACTCCAACAAGGTTAGGTTAGTTTACAAATCAAGCTTGTAGGTCACTAACCTATGTCTTGTTAGCCAACTAAATTTATGCAGTTCTTTTTAATAATGCATATTTCAATAAACAGTACGTTTCCACAATTTTGATTCCTCACCTGTTTTCTTCATCGACAAAATTAAGAAAAAAGACCCCTGTGAACAACCTTAACTCTTTGACTGCGACGTGAACCATAAATGGTACACTCGATCATCTAACCTAACCTAACGTAACGAAGACACTAACATAGTTGAATACAAATTTTTAAGTTTTCATAAAATTTGTGTTCATTACTCGAATAAGCTAGTTTAGATTTGGGAGAAAATGAATAGGATAACCAAATTTGTGACAGCAAAATCCTTCAATTTTAAATTTACAGCGGAAATTTTCGTCGACATGAAATATTTCCCGCTTTGAGAATCGCGCTCAAAGTGTTAAACTACAAATATACATGTATATAATAGTAACCTAAATTTTGATCTAGAAGGTCACCCAGGTTTCACACATTTGCATATTTAGATGCTTATGCTCCATGTAGGCCCCTGACGAATATCTTTCTCGTTAAGAGAACCATTGTTTAGAAAGGACAATTGCACCACAAAACGCATTTTCAATCTATACATTAACCATGCAGGCCACTCACCTATGTAGCCCTCGTTATGAAAGCCATGGTTAAAAAAAGACAATTGCACAACAAAACGCACCTTCAATCTCCACATCAACCATGCAGGCCACTCACCTATGTCTTCCTCATAGACAATGGCAACCTTGCTCCACTTGAGGAACTTGATCATGTCTTTGTAGGCCTGGTTGAGGTAGAGGTGTGAGGGGAACAAGTTGATGCTGAACTCCTTCTCTTGAGGCTCCAGGTCGAGGCGGCTCTCGAGGTGTGGGATGTCCAGGGCATCCGTGATAGACTGGATGTGGGAGCCAAGTACGGGGTCGAAGGGGCCGAACATTGCTTGCACCCCGAAACTTATTTGCTTGCAAGCTGGAAAGGAAAATGGAAGAAAAGAAACAAGGGGGTCGATAAAACACACGCAGAGTGCTTGAATGAATTGAACTTGAATGAGTGTATATGTGGGTGTGGTGTTCATCAGAAATGTACGTTAATAATTCATATATTTATGATAATTCAATCAAGGCCTATTGACAGATTCTTACTGTGGGAGTTAAACTGTTTAAGTCTATATGTAAGGTATCATAAATATACAGGCTGGGAGTGAAAAATAACGAACCCTCTCTAAATTACTGTATTCTATATTCACGATTGCCTATTTTCCTATTTTTGATACTTAAACAATCGCTATGGAATTTTAACCCATATAAACATGAAAATAGGAATTCAGGGTACCAATTACCAAACACTGTAAATTAAGAATGGGTAGTTATTTCTGACCCACCCTGTACATAATCACTACCGTCGCCACGCCGTTAAAGTGACGGTAAATCTCACGTGCAGAAATGTCATTTTCTGTATCACGGATACGGACTGCCTTCGACGCAGTCTCGCTGATCAGGAATGCGGACCCGGGAATCTGGACCCGAAGATTGCCTCACATCTAATTACTTACGTGCGCAAATGAATAGATACCCATACAAACAAATTTACAAAACGAGGTGTATGATCATAACATACGACTTATAGACTATAATGTGCTCTATTTTATAAGTAATGTATGTTTAATGATTATATATACATATATTATATCCTATATATGTGGGTTCAATGAAACAATTTTAGATTTCTTTATATTTTAAAAAGCTTTTGGCTATCTATATGAAAGTCGTTTTCAAGGTAGAAAACATTTCAAGGGTAGAGTTGTACTAGGTACATGTATATCTCACATACTGATAGCAATCTTTGTTTTCATTCATGCTATACAGTATAGTGTTGAACTCTAAAAAATTGAAAAAAGCGTTCCTTCGATTTATAGAACGTTCACGCTACGTAAACAGTTAAAAGTTAGTATTCCTGAGAAGTAGTAAAAGCATTTTACGGCATAAAAGAGCCTAAAAAATCATTGTAATGTTGGAAATTTCGAAGTAATTTCTTGCTCTGGTCATTGCCCGCTCTTCATGAACACTCCTTCATGTAATCGTGTAGATTTTTTTTGCAAGCTAGATACAATACGGCCGCATAAATTTTATTAAAATATACATCGTTCCCTGAAGACGGTCGGAGCCAACCTAACCGAAAGCCTGGGTTCAAAAACAGTTGTCTTGACTAACGATGATTATAATATTGTAAAAATGAACTTCTTAAGACGCCCACTACTCGCATTATTGAGACGAACATGCCTACATGTGTATCAGATATTATGTTACGCGCATGATATCTGATACACGTACATCATGTACCCAGCGTAACTCTGACCTTTGAAAAGTTTTCTATCCTCAACACAAATTTGGTGCAGATAGTGAAAATTTTGCTCAAAAATAAACAATCCGGAAGACGTCTCTCATTCAACCTGTTAACACGAACTCTGAATGTCCCCTGTTGCGATAACTATGCTAATATTACCTTCATATTTATATGACATGTTATAGTTTAAAATATTTTATATATTCATGTTACAAAAACTATAGATGGTTAACCAAATTCTCCCACTAAACTAAAACAGCAACTTCACAAATTCCGTAAAAGATTTGTTGGTCATTTAAATATTTGTAGTAAAATCGTAATGAGTATCATTTCATTACCTTTTATAATGCGCACTAGTGCCCACCTCATTTTGCTCTCATTAATTCTACGTATTTAATGGAAACCCTAAATCAAAGGTTTCGAGGTGGAGAGACTCTTAATCTTAAATTCACACGAAAAAATGGAAGGCAACCCACGAGGTGTGACAAACCCGAGGTTACCATTCTAGAATCAAGTTACCAACCCCCCCAGGGGGCTCCCAAGCGCCACCCGCCCTAATTACCCCCACAAAATTGGCAACACCCTGAGTCACGTGGCTGCACTGCGGCGTGCATTAGCCGTCATTTACATAAATATTCTCAGCTAACTTTACCCTCACTCCGCTCTGCTGGCTAACTTTGCTCGTCGATTCACAAGTTCATAACCCCGAATTAGGGAGACCAAGTCCGGGTACCAACTATGCAGCACGACTCACCGGGCTTGTTAAAGGTCTAACTTGCTGAGGTCATTCGATAAAATTGCTGGCAATCTGGTCTCTTTTCAATCTGTTTTTTATTCCAAGCATTGCACTCCTTCTTCTGATTTGCTTCTTCTCCAGTGTGACATGTATGCATATGTTATTACTATTATTATTGCCTTCTGTCTGCCGACGTAGCCTATTTCCGGACGGTGACTTGCGTTAAACTCAAAAGTTTTCGTTGCTCATTTCCTTGACAACAAAAACTACATTTGCATGTGGAAGCTTGGGTCAGTAATTAATGATCCTAGTTGAAGTTTTCGACCATTTTTCCTTTCTCGCCACGTTTGTTCAAGACTCAGGGCCCGGAGTACCCTCTTCTCACACCCCAAACTTGCAGACAGTTCTGGGTAATTTCCGCGGCAAAACTACGAGAGACAATGGCTCTGCAGGTAGGTGAGACGCGGGGAAATGTTTGGTGCGGTGGTGGATGGTAACGTGACTTGCAGGATGCGGTGTGCGGGGCCAAGTCATTACTCAGACAAAATTTCTGAGCTTGGGGGACGATCTGTCGCACTATAAGGAGCCATGTCAACAATTAGGGACGTAAGAAATAATGTACATCTTGAATTCATGTCGTTACGTTCAAACAGTTTAGTCTTGAATTCATCTTGTTTCGTTCAAACAGTTTAGTCTTGAATTCATCTTGTTTCGTTCAAGCAGTCAAGTCTTAAACACATATTGTTTCATTCACATAGTTCAGTCTTGAATTCATATTGTTTCATTCAAACAGTTCAGTCTTGAATTCATATTGTTTTATTCAAACAGTTCAGTCTTGAATTCATACTGTTTCGTTCAAACAGTTGTCTTGAATTTATATTGTTTCATTCGAACAGATCAGTCTTGAATTCATACTGTTTCGTTCAAACATTGTAGTCTTCAATGAATAATTTTTCGTTCTAACACTGCGTCTGCAATTCATATTGTTTCATTCAAAGTCAAGTTAAATATAGGCACATGAGATGTGAACGACGGTTTTCGCTGTTTCACTCCAATTTGAGAAGTAAATTGATCATTTCATGGGTCAAACAAGAACGTACCAAGCAAATTCTAGGAGCATTCAGAGTTGTTAAAGAAATTATGACAAAGTTACAGCGAAGAAATTATAAATGGCGTCCACATTGCGAGTAAATTTAGGTTGTGCCGCGCAGGACAATCAGAGCGAGACAACCGCGACAGGCTCGCCATTTGGAGCGCCTCGCGGAAAACAAAAGCTAGTAAATGCGCAGTGAAATGCGATTGCATTTCATGGAAACTGGGGTAACTTCTTGGCCAAGTTGCCCCATTACCCCAAATGACCGGCCAAAAACAGGCCAATAATTTGATCTGACACGGCACACTTCTGGAGACACAGCGCGAAAATATTCACAATTGTTCGAAGCCACCAAATTTGGGTCGCATATTTTCTAGCTTACAATGAAAATGGACGCCCCGTTGAGCCTAGTGGGTCGAGCCAACATCTTCTGTAACGTCATCAGCAGCGTTTCTCAAGCTTTTCGTCCTTATTTAACCCTTGCATTAGACAACAAAACAGAAGGTTGAGTGTGATGATGTCCACATTTTAATTTTACAATAACTAAGAACATATTGTTTACTTTAGTACTAATACATATATAAAATTGAGTAAACATTCAAAAGTGCATTAGCTGATCCCACTTGCTATTGCGGAGCCTTAGGGACCTTTTACGGAACCTAAGGAGTAAGCGGAGCCCTAGGGACCTTTTACGGTACCTAAGGAGTAAGCGGAGCCCTAGGGACCTTTTACGGAACCTAAGGAGTAAGCGGAACTCTTAAGGACCTTATGCAGAACTAAAGGGTCGGCGGGACCCCAGTTGAGAGATGCTGGTAGTAAGGTTCCCTGTATTTTTAACCTTATTGTTACCACAGGGGTATTAAAATTGTATAATTTTATATTTCTGTCGTGCGCTTGCACTACATGCACTGGGCAGCCATTTATTGAACTCGATAGTCAATCTGCTTTGGTGCCAGGGCCGGATTTAATCGAGGTACCCTGTGACGATTTAGCTACGTATCATGTATTTAGGCGTGGTGCCGTGTGAGAATGTAGGCACGTATCATAAATGCATAGTACCAGAATTTCATCAAGTTAAGGTACCATAATTTCATTGAGTTAAGGTTTCATTTGAGAATTTAGGCAAAGTATAGTATGTCTACTCTGTTAGGGTATTATAATTGTATTAGGCTTTGGAATTAAATCAGTATTAAGGTGTGGTACCATAGTTACATTATTAAACGTAGGAGCCAAGCTTGCATTTGGTATGGGTTTCATATTTGTGTACACGTAAATACCATATGTTTCTTCCATCACGACTTGGGTAAACAACAAAATTCCTACTCCTTCATTTAGATCTTAGTTAAAGCGAGTTCTCACCAGGAGCCTACATCCTGGTCGTAACCTTTCTCTACCAGTATCCTAGAATAGTACATGGTAACTCAGAATAATCCGGAGTGGGACCCCGCCCCGTCTTACACCCCCAACTCCCCCTCCTCCTCCCGCAGGGTTTATTTACACACCAGAGGGGGCATCAATCAGTCGCGATTTATCGGACGAGTGCCACAAGACGGAGCGTCTGGTCACCCTACACCGTGTGTGTGTGAAAGAGAGGGGGATTGTGGGATGGATGTGGGGTTAATAGAGGATGTGGGGAGGTAGTAGAGGATGTGGGGATTAGTAGACGATGTGGGGGTTAGCAGAGGATGTGTGGGGGAGGGGTAGAGTATCCGACAAGGGGGAGAGCGCGGGATACAGAGGGAAGAACGCGTCAGACTGCAAAGGCCAACACACATCCAGACAGTTCTGTTGTACGAAGGGAGTGAGTAATTTTGTGAAGGAGATCCCCTTCTACCCCTCTTCTACGAGTGACACCACACAAGTTCAGAACTGTGCACAGTGAACAAAAGCATCGCTCTGCTGATCATACAACAAAACAGACGCTGTACGTCGCCGCGCCTGTATAGCAGCTGTGTTATATGTATAGTTAGCGAGTCCTATAGCAGGTCCTTGTGTGTGTGTGTGTTTAGGGCGTGAAAACTTGAAGAAAAGCTGAGACCTGCTCGAGAAGCCCTGGTGGGACAGTTGCTCCCTGTGGGGCTTCATCGTCCCCCATCCCCGCCCCCTCCAGATGGAGGATGGGGGGAAAGGAGAGGGGATTAGTGAGGGAAAGAAGATCTGATGTGATGGGAACAAGCAAATTATTTTTATTATTAATAGCGTCGCCACGCCGTCAATAATGAAGGTAAATCTCAGGTGAAATAATGTAATTTTCCGAATCATTAATAGTCTCTCTCTCTCTCTCTCTCTCTCTCTCTCTCTCTCTCTTTCTCTCTCACTGCCTTCTCTGACAGGCTCGCTGATCAGGAATGCGGATCCGGGAATTTTCTCCAAATTCTTTCATTGCGGACATAAAAGGTTACTCATGAAAGAAAAATGCATAAAATTAGCGTTGTATCTTATATTATGGATATTATTGTTCTATCAACCAGCGTTGCCCCACATGACGTGCTGCCAACAGTGA
This sequence comes from Orchestia grillus, assembly GCA_014899125.1. Classification (NCBI taxonomy): domain Eukaryota; kingdom Metazoa; phylum Arthropoda; class Malacostraca; order Amphipoda; family Talitridae; genus Orchestia; species Orchestia grillus. Next base: position 16,690 of record VOMN01010522.1, read on the forward strand.
GATGTGATTTCAATTTGAAATTCCCCTCTAATTTTAGATTCATACTCAGTTTATACAGTAAAATTTTCCTGGAGTTGAAGTCACATGAAGAGCTCCGGAGTCCTACCTAGTCCTCGACCTGCGCTGGAGGCCACTCCGTTGCAGCGTCTGCCCCGTGGGGACTTGGCCTTCTCTTAGTGAACTACGACGGTGGCACATTTCTCTCGGTGAACTACGACGGGGGGCACATTTTCTCTCGCTGAACTACGACGGGGGGCACATTTCTCTCGGTGAACTATCGAGACAAATGCAGCGGCGACTCAACTGATATATAAGACTGCGTAAAATATCTACTAAAACGAGCTAAAAATTTGTAACATAATTACGAAAAGGAATTCTGGCGTGTCGAAAACCCTAGGATAATCCGTTAGCAGCCACTTCATGCACAGAAGGTTACCGTCTGATGTGGTATAACGAGTTCAACAATCATTGGTTCATACTTCTTGGAGGAAGTCGATGGTGCAACCGTGCGTGAGAAACCAAGGCAATAGTAAGAGCTGCCTTCCCTGGTCGTTTGACTTTACGTTTTGGTGACGTTCCATGGCCCCCACGGTCTCCTGATTTAACCCCAGCAGATGTTTTTTATGGGGTATGGGGGACCTTCAAAGGAAAGGCTTACGTCAGTACGCCTAACACTCTCCAAATGTTAAAAACAATATCCTCGAAGAAATCAACAGAATAACTCCCGATATTTTGATACAAATCATGGAAAATATTGCTCGTAGAATACGCTTGTGTTTAAATAATAATGAAGAATATTGAAAGTATATGATATTTAAATGACAAAATCTCAATATATTCTCTTTTATTTCATATGTAACTTTTTTTATAGCTGTATTATTGGTCGTGTAATGAATGTTCACATTGGTGAAGTGACTTTTGTGCCCCCCTGTACACACGTCAAATGAAAAACCTTCGGAATGCGCGGAGGAACTTAGGCAGATGTTTGAATTGGGGATGCAATGTAGCACACAGTGCAACACGGAATGCAGCACACAGTGCATCAGGGAATGCAGCACACAGTGCAACACAGAATGCAGCACACAGTGCAACAGGGAATGCAGCACACAGTGCAACAGGGAATGCCGCACGCAGTGCAACACGGAATGCAGCAAGCAGTGAAACAGGGAATGCAGCATACAGTGCAACACGGAATGCAACACACAGTGCAACACGGAATGCAGCACACAGTGCAACNCACACTCCCCACAGTCCCCACAGTCCCCACAGACCCCACAGACCCCACACTCCCCACAGTCCCCACAGCCCCCACAGACCCCACAGCGCCACTTTAATATTTCGGGATTGAGGACAAATAGACCGTGAACGACCGTCCCCAGGGGCTGCAAGAGAGGGGGGAGTGTGGGGAGGTGTGTAGACGTGTGGGAGGTGGAGCAAGTGGGGGAGGAAGGAGTTTGTGTGATATAAGAAAGGGGAAGTGAGGGGAAACATTCTACTCCCCTGAGGTATTACTTTTATTGCTAGTATTTGGCTCACCCAAAAAAGAAAGGATATTCTCGGTTTGAACACGTTGTTTATTTTTAAAATGAACGGAGCTGCTCCTAGTCGTATCGTATGAGGTGAACAATTCATAAACCAACTATACCATCATGTCGTATTCTATTAAATGAGAGATTTGGCTTCCTCTTGTTTACATAAATGTAAGTCACGTTATCCAGTACCTTATCTACGATACTGTAATGTTCTCTTTTGGGGGCACGTGAAAAGTGTTGCGGACAAAAAATTTTACGTACATGTATGTATATATGTTTATATTTACATAGATATATATATCTCATGAAATCGCATTCCATGTGGCCAAGGAGCTTTGAATCGTGGCTATAATAATGATGATAACAGTCCCATTATAATAACAGCTGGGACTATTATCATCATTATAACAACCACGATTCAAAGCTCTGTTCTTGTATAAACACCTTGGACGCTGTTGTTTGATCACACAGGCTGCTGTTGTTCTTCGAGCAAATTGGCTGTTGTAGTGTGAGCACGAAACTGTTTTTGTCTTCACACAAAGGCAGGAATATTCTGAGCCCAACGACACCAGTGGTTTGAAGAAGAGAGACCAGCGCAAAGCCGCACTTCTCTCAAGGCAGAACTGATCTTCACAGCCTAAACCTACAACGCGTGTACTTTGGGCGCGTCCTCATAGGTTGAACTAACCCTGTCACAAGGAGGCGTGGGCACGGAATCGAAAGTAAACTGAGTAAGAATTATTCACAAGTCTCCAGTGAGGTTTCTTTTCCGTGCGGTCTCGACGCAAGCGAGCAAGGTGTCTCCCCGCTGCTCAATCCCAGGAGCACGGCTTGATGGAACGTGCGTTGTTTAGTTGATGGTACCATTAGCACATTTCGTCTTTCAGCTAAGGGTGAAGGTATCTCTACAGCATCATAGTAGGAGAAGTTAGTTTTTTGTGTGCCACCATTTATTTACCCACTATTGGAATTTGATCGGAGGATATTCCCATGTTCAGGTCCACGAGTTCGTATTCCTAATCAGCGAGACTGTGTCAGAGACGGCAGTCCGTATCAGTGATACTGCAAAAAACATTATTCCGTGTCAGAGTTACCATAAATAAGAGGGCATCTTAAGAATTTAACTTCATATGTCCCGCCATTTTTGGCGGAGTGGATCTACTAACTGGTCCATGATTACTTCGTCGATGTTTTTTTCGTAATTGTTGACTTATTTCGGAGTTATTATTCCCCTCGTCTTTTCCTTGCAGCCACGTAGGCACTTACGTCAAAGCTGAAGGCATTTTTTGGGAAAACATTTGCAGCCGACTTAGAACTTTCAATCTTCACTATTGAGGGGGAAAAATAATACAAAAGAATCAAGCGCTGGCAAACGCTAAAAGAATAAGTGAAGTCACCACACTGCAAGGATACAACCACCTCACCACCATGACACAACCACCTCACCACCATGAC
>VOMN01010526.1:0-21566 GCA_014899125.1 Orchestia grillus
ACCTAGTCCCCCATCCCTGGAGCGTACACTGCCCCTCGTACCAGGAACTCAAGTTTCTGAATAACTAGCTGTGAGTGTCAAGTTTTCCGCAAACAAAACAAGATCAGAATGTATTGAAAGAATTTCTATTCGCTCTTTAATGTAAGTTGCTGGACATCCGTATTCTACGATAATGAGTTAAACACCTATCCGTACAGATAAAACGTAAATGTTCTTTTGATGAAAATCTCCAACTTCCGAAAGTTCTTCCCTGATTGTTTTGGAATTTTGACAAAACATTGCATACAAATACGTACGTGTCTTTATACACATGCTTTTGATGAAGCATTTTTATACGCACTTTTTGAAAACAGTGACTTTTCTAGAACCACCGCCAAGCCACAGCAACGCATGGCTCTGTGCTAGTTCTTCCCAGTCACTAAATTTAGAATAAAAAACTATTGATGCCAAACACCCCGACAACACACAACACAAGCTGGGAAGTTGGCAATGATGAGTATAATGACAACGTCATCGCGAGAAGACGCAGGCAGGCTAGGTGCCTACTCATGATCACCCTTCATCCAATCCTTGTCTTGATGACTCGTTCCTTCCATCACTGTTTGAATCCACCAAAAAGTGCGAATGATACGTTGGATGCCTGCAAATCTTGGCGAAGGCAACAGTGACAATTACTTTCTCAATACTTCAATGCAAAAAGTTTTTGATATGTGCATGATTGCTGGCTATATTCGCTTCGACTTCACAACAGATCTGTTAAGATAAATTCTTACTATCGTCACGTTTACCATATTTCCTAAGTGTATGGTAACTGCTATTATTCTGCGTATGAGCCAAATTCTTTGATGTGATTCAGCCAACTTTCGGTGAAGCGTTGAAGGGTCAGCGTACTTCCGAGATAGCACAACTTATATTATCTATTTTCAGAAAGTGATCTGCAGTGCTACCACAATAGAAACATTGTAATGAATTCTATAAATTTTCAACATCGACTAAGTCACATATTCCAGGACCATTTAGGGTAGGAGATTATGAACGAAGATGATTAATATCTAAGTGAACACCAGCAAATATTTTGTTTTGATCAGTCATCATTTTGATGTGATAGCAATGAAGCGGGAAGAGTAAATCAATTACCAAATAATTTGCTTAAAAGCAGTAACTAAAACTATTCCGAGAGTCAACTTTAGAGAAGGGATAGAAAGCTCTCGAGTTCAAGTGAAGGCTTTATTGAGTCGTCTCACGCCTTCTTCTCGGTCGGATCTCCTGTTGTTCCGACAAGGAAGAGGCCATTACGGGCCGAGGTCACCGAAGAAGCAGACGCCGTGCCTGGCAGCAGCACACAGAAAAGAGTACCAGGAGGAAGAGTCACAAAAGCCTCAGTAACACGCTGGTCTAACTTCTTTAGAGCTTTTCTTCTTGACTTCTTTGGCTCCAGGACGCTTGTACACTGAAGGACGAAAACATGATTGATATTTAAAAAATGAATAATCAACCAATTAACAGCAGCGAAGTATACCGGGTTTACCATGTGTAAATAAAGCAGTATGCATCACAATCAAAAAATGTATTGAGACTAGCAGTGTAAGAGCATTTCGGTTTCAAAAGAAAGAGAATGGATTGAAGAAGTAATGACGACTGAAGAAAGGGTGTAAATAGAGTTTGACAAACGAAGACATTTGTCCGATGTCCGCGAACCTAGAGAATGTACGGCTTGGTAGAGATGACGGGCGGTAACACACATTTTCAAACAGAAGATTCTCGAGTCGAGATAAGAGGACAAATGAGGATAGAAGAATAGAGGAAGTCTCGGCTGGTCTAGTTGATCTTAAAGATGAGCGGGAAGAGAAATTTTAAAAACATAATCTGAACGTTTGGAGCTCTAAGGTCATACCAAGAAAGAAACTGAAACGAACATAAGCAAATATTTGATAATAAAGTTTTGGAAGATAACGGGTGAAACTCAGAGAGGAAAACGGGCATTACAACAATAAATAAGACAAATAACACTATGGAGATTAAAACTTGGACAGAACTTAGCGGTTAACTATTTTCAAAGGGTATGCACTCAGCATTTCATTCAGGGATAACTTTAGCTTGTAAATGTACAAAGACTTCTGGACATGAAGATCAAAATTTCTAGAACATGCATCGAATATTTAAAATTTAACAATACTAATATGTTGATAACAAGAACTATTGGTGCAATTTAGTCTGGTGGAGAAATACGCAGGAGAACCAAGAAAACATGACTCCGCCCTGCATGTTCAGCAACCCTCACGAAAGTGCTCAATGGGTGGAGCCCACATATTGCGATGCACTATGCGCGCACCTAAAATTGTAACTAAGGGACGATGCGACATTTTTGAATTGAAAAAATGATCCTATAGTGCGTTTGTTAACCAAAATGATGCGAAATGGAACTTCATGAAAAAATTCAGACAAAATCTTTAGAAGGTTTTTTTCCAACTTTTCACGCTTCGGTCTGCATACTAAATTGTGAAACCTGGATACACGTTAATGAATGACTTCTTTCAGTTCTTCCAACGCGTCCAAGCTCCCGACCCCAACTCATGCACTGACCGTGAAATGCGCGACGACCAGAGGGCTCTGGGACGCCCCTAGCTGAGCGAGGCTGTGCAGCGCACCAGCCTCAGAGGTCGCCTCGTGCAGCACCGCGGCGGCCGAGAACTGCGCCAGTTGCGCCTCCCACGCCTGCCTCACGCAGCTGGTGGCTACCACCTGCGCTCGCTCCACGGCGCCCGACCTGCTCTTATCTTTCAGCACCTGCACACCCACTCGGACACGTCTCACTCTTGTCTAATTTGTTCTCTGGTCCGAGTTAGGCTTCGAGCGCTAACTTAACGCAATATTAGGTGCTAACGATGCAAAAAAGGGTCAGCTTGGCATTCAAGACGAGGTTTCTCAGTGTTGGTCTACAGATGTTAGACACTTTTGAAGCCAATTAACGCATAATAAAAAATAAGATTGATGGTATCTTTGTTATTTATGTAACTGGACCGTAAGAAGGGGCACTGCGGAGCTCAAAGCCCCTCTCCGAGAAGATAATAATCCAGCACATCCCTCATCCGTTACTGAATACAGGACTTTTGAAAAGTTAGCAACTAGTGTCCATGTTCATCAACGACTCAAATCTAGAAAAATCGGTAAAAATGACTTGAATGAAATATTCGTAGAGTACAAAATTAGATGATATTAGTAATGGTATACGAGAATGAATTCATAAACATTCTAAGTAAGTAGATGCAAATATAATTAGAATAAACTTCAGAAAAGATTTATATTCACTAAAACGCTCAGAATTTTCGTAATTCATGTAAAACATATTTCATTTACTTGGGTTCATCAAGTGCAAGGATGGTTCAAGTTCAGAAGACTAAGTACGGAGACAGCTCCAGTACTATTAGGTTATTACAAAAACAGTTCATTAGAGAAAAAGGAAGAGCAAAATGCAATTAAATTAGTCAAAATATAAGGCTTAAGCATTTATGCAGTGACAGTGTCGACGTCACCAGTCACCAGCGTCGACGCCGGTCTCTGTCACCGCTGCCAGAATACAACAAGTCTGACCTCAAAGAAGTTTTGGAAGAAGCACTGGTCATCAGACGTCTCCATAAAATCCAGACTGGCACACGGCACGAAGCCGCCCAATTTCTTCACTCCGAAGGTCACACCTGCACGAATGAGTTGTTTTGCTAAATTTTTCAGCCACGAAACTCCATCAAAAAATCAAAACTCATGTACATAGAAGACGCCAGTAACCCACTGAAAGGCGCGCCACCATGACTAGGAGCGCGAGACCTAATGGGAGATGTTGTGTTCTCACGGTAGCGCACAGTGTTGGTTCACAGTGGGCCAGTGACACGGACTTTGGTAGACCGCCATTGTATTTTGAGATTTACTCTTCAATAATAACCCTCATTATGATAGAATGAGCTCAACAGATACTAAAGTAAAGCCTGCAGGCAAACTCGACAGATTGGAGATTGCCCCAGTCTCTCGATGCTTCCAGACCATTGCCCCAAGAGTTGAGTACGGAGCCGCAAAGGCCATCTACTCATACAAGAGATCTCTTACTAGATGTCTTCCTGTAACGATATGTTCAACCACAAAGGTCTTACTGTTAGGAAGAGCAGCAAAAGCTAGTGTAGCACTGAAAATTCTGCAGCATTACTGCACGAGAGCTTAAATCCAATCGGGTGACAGTGGAAACATCCAGGTAATGCAGAGAGTGTATTTCCTGCCAAAAGAAACCATGGGAGACAGCAAAGAACTACCTACACAAAAATTCTAAAATATTCTCCCGTGAAGTGATTATTCTTAGCTGAAATTAACCTATATACCAGCAACCCAAGTCAAATAACAATTCATCTCCTTCATGAAATAAAAAACCTTGAACTGAAAGTTGGCAGGAGTTTTTTACAGGCTTCTACGAGTGACTGGGCTCACCTTTCGAGAGCTTGAGCTGCAGAAGATGCAGAGAGGTGAGAGCATCCTCAGCAGGGTCGTGATAATCGTGCTTGCAGAGCTGCACCTCCTTCTGCAGGAACAAGCGGGCCAGATGCCGGAGACTGCGGCTCAGGGTGCACTCCGTGCCCAAGTCAAACAGGTAGAACGAGTCTATCACGTACGGATGATACAGCTGAAATGTAGGGAACATAGTTTCACGTTGAAGACCAAGATTGCATACCTTCAATAACAAGCCGTATTGAGAAATGTGCTAATTGTAGGTATTTATAACCAAATATAGGTATTTATAGGTATTTATTATAGGTATTTATATATACTAATTATAGGTATTTATAACCAATAAACCAAATACTTTGCCCACATACCGCGTTCTCATCCATAATAAAAATAAAACAAGGGTGACTTTATCCACATACGTAATATGTTCCACGGAAAAACCAAGTTCTAATATTTAGGTCAACAAAATGAAAATCCAAAAATTTTAAAGTTGTTCAGTTAAAATGCACTAATAGCAGCAACAAAAACAAATATAACATTACCATGAACCCAACCAGACCACTGAAATAGGCAGTGGTCTAGTAGCAAATAAGAAAGCTACCCACTTATCAGATTCATGAAGGACACAAACGGTAACCGATACAGAACAATTTATCGCCTTCCTATTGGAAGCCATAAAAGTTCACGATATCTTTAATGGACACCTAAATTTCTCAAGATTTGCTGATAGCAAAGTCTTCAGCAAAAAAGGTTGGGAGGGATTACTGAACGCGGACCGAGATTTCAATTTTGTACCAGAACACTGCCAGGTCATGGTGCAAGCCCGAGGAAAAAGTTGCACACCAGGGCAAGTTCGAGTTAGAGCTATTCAAAAGGAGGAGTTTTAAATGTTTTATAACAGTTATTTGCGGTAATTCTGACAATAGACTTGTGCCTTCCAATTGCTGCATGAGTAATACTTCAGGCGATACGGTGTATGTTCACCACCATGTTAGAGAATTGTTCACCACTAATTGTTCTTACTAATTGTTCTCACTAATAGTTCACCGGTGTATGTTCACCACTATTGAGTCCATCTTATTTTGCTCATCTAAACTCGCCTAAATCAACATGACCATGACAATAAAACCCCAGCGAGTCCTTTAACTTCACAATAGATTAAAAAAGCATGACTCTTGATCACTAGTTCGTACTGAGACAGCCGTTCCACACTCACAGTGAGACCATCACTTGCAGATAGACCCTCCCTGAAGACCAATCCCTGATAGACCATCCCTGACGGGTTGATCATCTCTGATGGGTAGACTATTTCTGACGGGTAGACCATCAGTGCAGATAGACCCACCTGCAGCGCCCTGAGGTCGATGTTGAAGCTGTGCCCCAGAAGGATGGCATCAGGAGGCAGCCGGTCGCACAGCACACGCTGCACCTGCTCCAGACTGTGGCCACGGTCGTCGCTCTCGCCCGCCTCCCACAAGATGGGAGTCCGGTACACCAGCTCCCCGCTCTCGTTCACCACGGCGATCAACAAGGGCTGATGCTGAGCATTAAACTCGCAGTCTATCGCAAATATTGGTGACGACGCCGTGACCTGAGTACGCACGAGTGAAAACAGCAGAATGTCAAATCAGTGTAGAAAACTAATTATTGACTCAGCAAGATTTTGTAGTAAATATCACCACTATATGACACGCAAGAACTCACAGAAACCAGGGACAAGTCTGAGGTAGTTTTCAATCTTTCTAGGAATAGCAATCAAAGTTAATTGAAATAAAAACAATAGGGAATGCTAAAAATATTAGACATGGAGAACAGAACGACAATTTCCTCTCACTTAGCTGCACTTGACAATCAAGATGTGCAGTTAGGCCGCAGACACAACTTACAGGCGCATACACAGCCTTGGTGGGGATGAAGTTTCTGAAGTCCGTAGGGAGCTGTGATGCTGCATCAGTAGGAGGCTCTGCATACAGATCCTGGAGCGCCTGAGGCATGGGGTACTGCTGTCGCAACATTTCCCTCAGGCTCAGCAGAAGCAGCCGCCGGTCAAACTCATCAGGTGGCAATAAATGCTCCTTTTTACCTTTACCCCAAAACTTTTTTGGTGTTGCTAATTTAGAACTGAAATTATATTCTAAAGTTTTGTAATAATTCAGTTTGACATTTTGTTGTGCAAGCCAGAATTCTTCCATGAGTGAAGCATTACTGTGTAGTGTCTTGGACTCCTGCATCAACATGCCTTGCTGCACCCCCGGGACCGACTTGTAGAGCACCGAGGATGGGAAGTCTTTCGAAAGAGAAGCTGGCACAACAGCAGCCTCATCTGAACAGAGAGATGAACATCTGACGAAGCTCATGACTGGCTCAACTTTCACAGGCACTCTCTACCTTGCAATACACATCTTCTATTTTATTTTATTCTATTTTATTGCTTGAACCATTTTTTTGCATTATTGACCAATGTGCATGTTAGTTACTTAAAGGTGTTTTGAAGTGTGAATTCACCATGAGATCAGGGAGGTGAGACCACAAGTGGATTTTTAGAAGAAAAAATTGGATGCCTTAAAAAATTTAAATGCTGCTAACAGAGCTCCCACAGACTGTAGAGAGCTCCTTGAACATTGATTAAGGAAGATAACACCAGAGCACACTGTACAGATCTTGCACTGAACCATACCCACACTACATACTCAGTACAATACTTATACAATTTTTTGTACACATAGCACACAATATCCACTTCAGGACTCAAGGTACAAAATATACTGGACTGTACAGACCATAAATAGGTAGTAGAGATTACAATGCACACCTTGAACACAGTATACACTATACTGCACCCAAAGTACATCCAGAATTGTGATACACAGTACGATACACATCACTGCCTATGCTTTCTACTAGACACTCTGTACACAGTATAACCTGTACTGCATACATAGTACAGCATACATTCTCTACTGTAAACAGAATACACAGTATAAACTATGCATACTGTACAAGGTGTACACAGTATGCACACCCTAACTTACACTGTGCACAATGTGCAGGTAAGTACAATCAATGTACATAGTGTGAGCATGTAACATTTAACATTGTTTATTTCTAATTGCTACATCTGACTAATAACCATTTAGTTTTAAATTACTGCACCTAGTTTACTACTATTTTATTTAATTATTTTGATAATTCATGAACTAGAATGAACATCATTTATAAACACCCTTATCTGAAGCGATTTATATCTACCAAGATCCAAAACCAAAATAGACATGACTTTCTTTTTGGTAGATTTCCATCTGAATCATTCTTCATTTACACATAACTTGGTATTGGCATTCACTCGTTTTTTTTCACCTAAGCAAGAAAGGCAGCCTTGTTACAAAGGTAGTGCATAAATATACACTAACACAACAATCAACTGGTTAACAGTTAAAGGCAAGGCAAAGTCAGTCATTCATTTTAAGATCATACTACTGGCTTGAGAATTCCATTTTGGAAGAAGAAAATCTCATCAGGTTAAGAAGAATTCATAAAAGATAAAACTTCTTTCTAATAAACACAAAAAAGTACCAGTCTACACTGTACCGTCAGAGAAGTAAGTGGCTGAGAAATGTGCCAGTATTCAAACTTGATGTCCAGTTACTGATTTGGGCTTAGCTTAAGCAAAGGAAAGTTTTCTTAACCATAGAGAGATTCAAGCTGCATCAAAATGCAACACTTGAATAGAAAGCTAACCTGAGGAAAGATTCCTGATAAACATTTCTGAGCACCGCAATTGGAAGAGTTCTTGCAAGACACACCGTGCATACAAGGCAGCGGGTACAGTCTCCACAGTGACGGACTGCATGGCGCTCAGTGTGGGCAGCGCAGCACGCAATCTCTCACTCAGGGGCTCTGTGCAAGTTGCAGTGCAGCCCTCCACACACTCGCACCCAGTGTCGAGTTTGCGTTTTTTAGATGACTTCTCGACATCACAAGAGAGATCCTGGGAGCACCTCAAATGACAGAGATGGTGGACACTTAAGCCTTCTGCAATCACCAATACAACCTTTGACACTGAAGAGCTCTTTTTCAGTTTGTACCACCATCTGAAAATTAAAATTGAAATGAAAGAATAGAAAAAAACAATAGAAAATACTGCATTGAGGTACCTACTACACTATTAAATTTAATGAATCTAAGCTATAATTTTCACTGACAAGACAGAAGAACTTTCCTGCCAAATTTATTATAGCTGAGTGGAAAAACATTCAACTTATTGGATGTTATGATAATTCTCATTTGATATAATGACAATTAGCTTGAATAATTTTGCAGTCACATTACAACAGAAAATCAAACAAATTTAAATAAAGTTATAATACATCAAAAACATTTTCGAAGTTAAAAACAAACATTCTAGAAGTAAGAAAGAAATTACATTCTAGTTTAGTATTCTATCAACATCAAATAACATTATTACACAAAACAGACAAATCAAGGTGAAATGGATTTAAATATCATCATAAGATGCAATACTTGAAACTCAAAATGCCACAAACCCCCACTATGATTAAAATTTGAATCAGCCAGAGTAAACATACAAAACCCAGACTTGCTGAATCCCCCATTCTTTTCTCAGCTCATGACTGCCCAAAATCATGCACATATCAATACCTTTGACTACCAGAGAACAGGGTTTGAATTTTTATAATCTATACTTGACACATTTATTATTATCCATGCTTGCCTATTATACCAATAAAACTAGACAAGGACTAGGAGCCTTGATTTACTTCTCTATGCTCTTTCCTATCCCAGCTCTACCTGAAAAAAAAAAACATTGACTCTCTTGTGATTTATAAAATTTATTTTATCTTTTAGTTCAAAACCACTAGATGAGAAGAAAGCACTAACTCACTTGTCATCTATGCTCTTTTCCTTGCCCAGGACTATGCTAGACAAGAGAGGGCAAATGTCTGCCAGCAACAGGGGCCGTCTCTCTGGGTTTTCAGCACTTGCAAGCAAACCACTCTTCACTAGTGAAAACCTGGAACCTTTCTGATCAATAAAAAATAACACAAATGATAACACAACTGTGAACAAGAAAAGGTATTCTTCTTCCTTAGCCAAACTATGAAAATATTTGCAAGTAAAATACCAGAAAAGCATTGTCCTTTATGACTTCAACAGAATGCACTTATAATTGTATCAAATTTGAATAACCAGTTACATTCAAGAACATAAAAAAAATGAGTTTCCACAAAGTTTAGGCAGCAATATTCTAATATAAGACAATACAATTAAATCTTTGGCTTCATCACTTGGGTTGTGGCAAGATTTAATATTTTCAAGAGGTAAATATTAAACATAGGTCAAGTAATTTTTTCATTAGTCAAGACTAGACAAAAATTTGCAGAGAATCAACAATACCAATAATTTGCATGTAGGGTTACCAAAAGTAACTTTAAGACTGCTGTAATAATGGCTCCATGGTACTATTTCCTCAATGATGAATCTCTAACTTTAAAAGTTTGTCACTTGACCATTAATGTTGCACATCTCTCATAAATTTAGCCAACAGAGCATTAGACATGTGCTAGAACAAATTGTTGTTTCTAAGTATGCTGTTTTATTATTTATTTTATCTGAAATTCTGTGCAATTTATTCTTATAAGCCCAAAAATTTATCAATTAATAGCCTGATTTTAATTTGACCCCATACACCTGTAAGTAATTGTAAAGCAAAATAAGGATCCACACCATAAATCCAGAGGGTTGAAAAATGGATTTTGATATCATGAATTATCCCACACACACTTGAACATAAGAAATTATTTGTTTTAGCTGTACTTGCCAGTGGAGTCAGTAGAAAATGAAACTTCTTTTGTCTCATGGTTTTTCAAAATAGGATTGTGGCTTTCTTGAGAGTGAATTGCATTTCCAACTATATATAAAGAAAAGGAGCAATTTTAGACTGCTGCCAAACTCAAGGAGTACAATGAGGCTTGATTATATTAAACACGTAAAATGCACAGAGTAAGAAATTGCACCTACAAAAAAAGATTGCTCAGAAATATCAACATAAATGCTGAAAAAATATTGCTTCCTAACACCACCAAAGTAAGATATAACTGACTCATCTTAACTTCTACTTCAGAAATACTAACCCAGACTGATAGCAAAACTCTAACTCTGCCTACTTTCAGGAGAACAACTGATTTTTCTCTTTACACAGCTGGCTTGGTACTCATTTCTCAAGACTATCCATTCACTGTCCCAATACCATTGCTTTAGAATTAGTCAATTTACAACATGGTTTTTATTGATGTTAAAATCCTTCTTATACAAGAACACCATGAGACATAAAACAAACTTTAATCAACAAGTAAAAATTCAACTTGATGAATCACTATAAAAAATTGGGCTACTTTATAACATGACCAAGCAACTAAAAGGACTAACAGAAAAGAAATCAATGAAATACTGTAATCCTGATCTATTCTGACAAGTCTCATATACATGAACATAAATTTGCAAATGTAAAACTATTTTAAATAAAATTACACCTCTAGACTGAGAAGCATCTGGTGCCTATTGTAAATTAAAAAAAGTTGAATGTTAAGCCAAACCAGCAAACTTTTGTTAGATTCAACTTTACCAGTATTGAATGAACTAATTTTATTTATGTACTTGCTAATTTAAATAACTAAATTACCTGGGTTGAAGTATGGGAATCTATAGACATAGAATTTTCCTTTGGTACTGGCACTGAATTCTTCCGCTTTCTTCTTCGGCCTTCATCTTCATGGTTACGATTTTGCTTACCGACTGGACTATTCTTCTGGAAAGGTTGACTTGATTTTTCTAAAATGGAAGATAGCAATCCTAACTGGCATTCCATGATGCAGTTAGAATAGAGTATATAAATGTGATTATGCGAAACACCTGCAAAAGAAAAGGATATTTCAATAGGCAAAACTACTTTGATGGTACATAAATATGACATTTGAAACTTCACCAATACACCTCAATACTTTTCTTAAGAAAGTAGAATGCTGACAACCAAAAAATTTAGGTACTTATATTTAACTATTCCATCTTAGAGAGCTGGTACAAGGAAGTATTTTCTAAAGAGTCAACCAGCTTTGTGCAGTTTACATTTGGTCCCTAGTCCCTACCAAGATAACTAACATTTATGATACAATTTATAACATCTCATAACATTGATGATACAATTTTACTCTACTTTAATTGAACTTCAGTATAAATACTTATAGTGATTTTATAAATCAGTGCTTCTTGAATTAAAACAAATCTTTTTGTTTGCATGCTTAAAGCCACTTTTTAATCCTTCAGCAGGGTTCTTGTCAAATTTTGAAAGAAGCGTCAAAAAACTTGATAGAAAAGTGTGAATAAAATAATTAAAAATTAAAGTTTTTTCTTTTGATATGATCAAGTTTTTATTCCAATTGTTTCAAGAAGTTTTTTTATTTTTTTCATTAAAATCCATCAATTACAACAAATCCCATTATTCTTGTTCAGAAAATGCTGCAGGTGAATGTTTAAAAATGTTTTTAAAAACATTTTTAATATCCTACATTTTAAGAGATTGAAAAAGTAACATGAGCAAAATGTATTTCTATTATCATGTGTCATAAGTTACTGTTTGTTCCATATAAAAAACAGATCCCTAGAGTCAAAGTGAGAAGTTCCCTTGTCTCAGGGACCAAATCATTGTTTTGTTAATTTAATAACTATTTCTCTAATTAGTGAAAATTTATCCTTAAATGGCTTATCATATTTATGATCTACTTGTGTTTACACTCACAAATGCCCCACAAATAGACCTAGTCTCTTCTTTACACACTTTCATACTCATTACTATCATGTCTCCTGAGCATAATAACTCTTACCAACTTCTGTCATGCACTATCACTTTCATAATGGCATTCAGTATACATTCTCTTCCATTTCCAATCAAATTATTTACTACAATACCTTCATTTTATCTATACCATCATTTTAGAATAATTTAAGCCTAATATAGGGGCATCTTTGTGTTATATGTCATTCGTTAGTTTACAGCGCCTTTACCTAGCTCTGTGCAGTTGGCCGTAGTAATGTAAACATTAACAATTAACATTAGTTTAATCTAGATTAGGATACCTTGTGTTAGGTTAAAAATGTTCTTTTACTTCATAAATATAAGACACAAGAACGGTAAATAAACTGTGCTCTCGAATCACAATTATCTGAAAATACATCAATTCGTGCCTGGTTTTAAGTTCTTAATAAACACATACAAATACGCTAGAAATGGTACATTCAATATGTTTCTGCGGTGACAGTTTTGATGTAAAAATTAACCAAAGTTTTTAACGTGGTAACATACAAGCATCTAACATGTTACACTTCAGACTAACACACCATCCACGTGACTCGAGCTACGATTCAGAAACATCGACTGAAATATACGGCATAAACGTTAACTCCAAAAATCCTTCCCTAACTTCAGAAGTAAAAATTTATTAAAACGTCATAAAATTAATTAATTATTATTATCAATAAACAATCTATATGAAACACATTAATCAGGATTATTGGGTAAAACTTGATATTTTAAGTAATGCATTTAAAATATAGCAGTTGTTGTTTTTAGGTTTTCGTAAACATATTACCCTGAA
Organism: Orchestia grillus; assembly: GCA_014899125.1. Classification (NCBI taxonomy): domain Eukaryota; kingdom Metazoa; phylum Arthropoda; class Malacostraca; order Amphipoda; family Talitridae; genus Orchestia; species Orchestia grillus. Next base: position 13,158 of record VOMN01010526.1, read on the forward strand.
TTCATAGTGCATTCACTACATTTCCCCTGTTGGTAGCTGGCCGCCTCGTAAAAGTCGTAGGTTGCGGTGCCCTAGCGCATCTGTGTCACGGACTTCTGATAAAGAAATCCAACAACTTTTAAGATCCATCAGGATCTTAGAAGAAGAAGCAGCAGTTCAGTTTGTGTCAGTCAAGTGTGATTCATACTTAGAATCTAAAAAAGAAGTGTGGCTTTAGAAACTTCATTTCCACTTTTATAACGGGAGGGACAATTCGAATGATATCAAGCAAAATCTGATTGATAGACCAAAATAAGTGTACGGTTGCAAATATAGTTGAACTGCTCACTCACTTGAACACTATCTAGCACCTAACACTAACTTGGCTTTTTTACAATAGGGGGTCAGGTTGACTTGGAGGGAAATGAGATTAATTATTTTGATACATTTTAGAGTTCTTTCCGTATTGTTTCAGAAGTACCCAATTCTTATAAGTTCTAAAGGTAGACTTGAAACTACTGCATTACAAGTAATCATTGGCATGTGTTATGGTTAGTTAGGCTTACCATTTTCCTTGGAATTTTTGCCATTTTAATCTTAATGCCTGTTGTCAGTAAGATTTAAGCCAGAACTCAACTTGACATTTTAAGAATAATTTTTTAAATACAGAGCAAGTCAGATTTTGTGGAAGCACACTAGTAGTGTACTAATATTTTATTGATTATAATGATTATATTTCAAACTTAACTAGTTTTTCTTGAAAAACCAGGTGAAAGTATTTTTGTCTTGCTGAGGAAATTCTCCTGATAAATTGTTAATTTTTATTGCAAGTAAGTGTTCGGTTTCAATTTTTATTTTTACGAATATTTTTAATCAAACATAAATACTACCAGCAACTCAAGAGCAGAGATGAGAAATGCATAAATTTATATAGTATATTGATATGTGTTTGTTTATCAAACCTTGGTTGGACTTTTATTATGCTCTTTGATCACATTTAGAATATTTTACAGCTGATTTAAGAGTATATTTGTTAAAAGTAGTGTTATGGTGTTAGAGTATATGTACTTGCTACGCAGTTGTTGCATAAATTTTGTTGACTTAGCATGTTATGTGCCATATTTATGAACGACTACTGGAATTATGTCTCATTATTGAGAAGTCAGCATCAGGCGTTGGATATGTTTTAATTTTAGGAGTAGGAGCTGCACTTTAGGCCTTCAGACTCCAGAGACCTGCCACTGAGCAGGGATGGGGGAGTCAGAAGGTATAAGGTCCAACTCTTAACATTCCAAAAATTCAAACTCCTTCCCCTGGAATTCTAAAATATTCTACTCCAATTTTTTACAACAACTCCTTGCATGTGCATATATATATATGCATGTGCCTTTTGTATTTTTGCTGTTGCAAAGAAGGTGGAAACCATGCAAAGAAATGTTTCTTGGAACTGAAAGGTGTCATAATGCTCATATTGTAATTTCAGTAAGCTATTTGAACAAAAATTTTAAGATAGCTATATTACCAGAAGATTACCAGTTAAGACCATTCACAACATAACACTACTTATTCCTTCATCTGAAGCTTCATTGATATTCTCTTATGAGAGCTATTAAATTCATGAATTTATGATGTACAATTGTAGATTGCTAGCTGTTGTGAACTGTAGTTTTTTATTTCCCTCTATGTAATACTTTAATATTCATTGATTAAAACAGTTGAATATGTAGAGACTATAAATTAACTAAAATGAATAGATACATAAGCTAATAATAAATATAATTTTTTATAATTAACATTACTAAAACTGATTATGGATATAATGTACTACATATTTATCTTGCAAGATGTTTGCTATGCTTCATGGACTGAAGTTGAATAAAGAAATCATAGGTAAATAAATTTTGGGTCACAATAGTTGATTTAAGGCATCAAAGGGCTTATAATAATTATAATTGTTCAAAGAAGAGCCCATGCGTGTTTGCTTGTGTAACACGTAAAAATGAACAGACAAAGCATCTTGAACAGTATTCTTTTTTATCAGACTTAAGGAGTCAGATAGAAAAATCAGAATCCAACTCCCAGCATTCCTGCAAGTTCAACTCACCCCAAAACCTCTGACTCTCTCCAATTTTGACTTCACCACTCTGCTGCTAAGTAATACACAATGGGAAATTTGGGATTGCCATTGGTGCAAAAACTCTTTTCCCACTATTTTTACTGAGTAAATGCTAAAAGTACAATTTTTGCTAAGTATTTTCCTTCTTGTAAGCCTATGTTATGTATGATTTGTAAGTCTGTTTTCAAATACTTGAAGCATGTTTACTTAATAATTTTGTTTCATGTTTTAGGCTGACCATAGCTACTTTTTTTCACTGTATTGTCAATATTTGGAACCATAAAAAGCTAAATTGTACTTTTTTATTGACTTATGCAATTTTGAAAAATCATGTGAATACTTCTCTTTTTCAGAGAAAAGCATAGTTTTGCCCTGAGTCCTCTCAGTTGTTTATTATGGCTCCATTAAATAGTTGGGAAGTCATTGAACCAGCAAATTATTACAAGTAAGTTTATGATTATTTACCATCCATGTCTTTCTATAAATGAATTATCTAAGGAAAAGTTTTAATGTCAGTCCATAATGGTTTTCAACATTGATAACTTTGAAATTTTAGACAGAAGAAATTACTAATGTGAGATGTATTGCTTTGTTGATGTCAGTTCAAATACTGAATGAGACATGAATGCTAGTGCAAAATAAACAACAAGTAATGCATGTAGGAGGTTATAGCGTATATTGATGGATTTTATATGTACCTTGGTGATTGGTATATGCTGATTTTAGAAAATAATGTTATATAATGAAATGAGAAAATATTATTTGGGTTGCATGAAGTATAAAGTTTACTATAAAGCTCAAAATGTTCATAAATTTACAAATTTATTGCTGATGCTGAAATTTTTACCAAAACAAGGTAGTGTATATTTAGCTATTTCATGATTTGCATTTTGAAAAAATACAGTATATAGATAAAAATCTTTACCAAATATCCATAGTTCCTATGTGATTTAAAATTAGTGCTTTGTACTAAAAGTAGAATTACAACTTATTTCTGTGAAGCATGTCTAGTTCTTGAAATTTTTTCATGTTTGTGATAATTTCTGTATAAAAGAGCTTCATTATTTGTCTATCATTAGTTCTGAATTAACACAGCAAGAGGTATTTGGCTTTAAAGGTTTTATTTTTCTCAGGTTTAAATGTCCCACAGGTAAGCATCAGTGTGACAACAATTTTAATAGGTTCTACTTCATCTTTGAGCATGTTTTCCCGTCAGGCTGTTTTCCTGAAATGCCAAATTTTCTACTGCTAAAGGCAGGTTTTGTGTACTTTTTGCATTTTCAAAGTTTCAGGTAGCATCTTGTATGTATCATTTGCTTCACCTATCTATCTGCTATAAAATGTAAGTTGGAAACTTACAGAAGTTTGGCATTCCAAAAGAATATCCATTTGATGTAAGGAAACAATCATATTTTTTATGCCATTGTTTTCATCATAGCTTTGAAAAGTATCAAATACCATGACCATCATTGTGTTCATTCCTCGATTATTCCTTTTGCAAGGAAAGGGCACCAAAAATCATTTTATCTTCTTTATTTTTGGGGGCTTAGTGTCCTATTTTTGTAGCACAGTATATTTGGGTTGATTGTCCTCTGCTAAATAATGATAATTGAAGTGTCTGAGGTAAATACAATTTTTCAAATCTGAAATTTAAACAATGAAGTTCAAAATTTTGGCTACCTATAAGTTCTAGTGAGTCTTCAAATTAATTCATTAAACTAAATTGTACTCAAAACACATTTGAAAAATTGAATTTTTTCTGTTAAAATCCATCATTTGAAAATGCCTCAGAAGTAATTACTTAACTCTCATCTAGAGTTAGAGGTAATTACTTAACACTCATCTGAACTAAATGAGCAACTGGCACAGCAAATTTTGTCTGATTTCTTCTGGATACTTGTACTCTTCATGGCAATGTGATGCATAATGTGCTTACTGCTGTGTCTCTAATGTTTAACCTGTTCTTAATTTATGGTAAGATCACTCATAATCTAGTTGTCCATGCAGCTATGGGGATGACCTCTTATCAAAGGAGATGTAAAATGATGGTGAAAAACTTTCTTTGCACATGTAAGGATGTGATGCAGTTTTTTAGCAATGCCTGTGTTGATGACTGGGCAAGCAAGTTTATCTACTGCTCTGATCACCAGCTGAGCCAGAGAAAGTTATTCATCTCTAAATATAATTTTGAAGCATGTTTATAAACTTTGTGCAAATGTCAAAATTGCTCCAAATTTTTCTTATTTACTAATTCAAAGCCCTAACTTAGACCTAAAAAATGGTCCTGAACATGATACAAAAGATTATAAATGGTAATTTATTATCAAATGCTTCAAAAAGAATCCCTAACTTCCTTACACTGTAGTATTTCGTTGTCATTAGTCTAGTGACACCTAATACAGCTACTGACCAGCCATTACTGCGATCAGACCAAGCTCTACAGCCAAACATGATACCTTATGTTTTCCTAGGTGCATGCTTAACTTCATGCCTTTTTTACAGATGTAAAAAATGTAATATCAAATTTTTGAGTCTCATAAATTGTATGTAAAATGACATAACTTTTTTGAATTGTTTTGCAATTTGCCATTTTAATTTTACAGGAGTTTCATTGACAAATCATCTAGACCTGATGGCAGAGACTGGAGTACAGCACGCCCTATCAGTGTACGAGTTGGCTCAGTGGGCACTGCAGAAGGTTCGGCTACTGTGAGTTTTAGTTGAATTTCCAAGGGGATCTGATTTCCACACTACCTGATATAGTGTCCAGATTTATTGACGAGTCTGTTGCATGTACCATGTGTAACACAAGTAAAGCCCATCTGGACCTGAACTTGTTTAGAAGTTAAAATGCCAGCTTGCTGAAAGTAAAAGACCAAATCAAATTCTAAACTCAAACTAATATTAAAACTATCAATAAAGTGATACAGAATTTCCTTTTGTGTATAAAGGTTTTTATAAAAATTGTCATCAGAAACAACCAGTGACCAAATTTCTGTGAGTGTAATCACATTTCCCCTTCTCAGATGTTGCCATGCAGTACCAGGAAGCCCATGTTTTATGTCTTCTTTTGTACCCTTCTATTTTCTCAAACTATGATGTTTAATCAATAAGCGACAACTCTTAAATGTCTCCTGTGCCTACAAATTATGGAATAGATGAAAGTTTTTGAAAGCATTATTGAAACATTTGTTAAACCTATAGATAATGATTAGCAAATCAAACCTTGCCCATACTACAAAAATCATTAAGTAAGTGACCTCCTTGGTAGGAATAATATTTCTAAGTCTAGGCAATGTGATTAACCAGTTAAATGTAACAAGAGAGAATGCATGTCTTTCAATATGGGTTACACTGGCATGACTAAAATGACTTTGAAAGAGCTATAAAATGCTCATAAATATCAAGGCTGTATTTTCAATCACCTAAGAATTCAACATAGTTTAAATCTTTCTTAAGATGAAATGTATTTGAGTACCAAAATTCTGTACAAAGTAAGTAAAGAATAACATATTTGAACTGTAAAACCCCTGCACATCTATAAGTTTACACTGGTCCATTATGAGATACTACTTTGATTTTCTTGTTCTAAAATTATTTAACAAAACCATTGTAAATTTTTAGAACCATTACCGTACTCCTGCATTTTGTCCTTTGAAGTTGAACTCTGATCATGTATTGTGCTGGGTATGGTAACCTGTCAGAGGCGTACACTTTTTTGAGTAATGTCAATTTTAGTTAACACTTTTTTGTGTTTGTTTAATGTGACTAAAATTTCTTTTGTATTATTTCATCCTGATGATGCAAGAACATTAAAATGTTGTATTTTTATAGCCTCCATAGGTTTAATAAATATGATTAGCAACTTTCTACTAGTTCTAACGTGCGGTGAATAGTGACAATTTTGTAAGGTTGTGAGATTGAAAAACAAATAAAAGTATGATTTCCCCTCCAATTCAATATACCTAGCAAACACTGGTTGTTGCTTAAACAATTGATTTCAATTTTTTTCATTAATGAAATTGTGATTGCAGATCTTGTTCACAGATCTAAATTGTTCGGTTGCACCAATCATTTCCCATTTAATAGTACCTGCTAACTGCATTGGCAATTTTTTTGTCATAAATGTCTGTTGTTGTTTTACTAGCTCTGACTATGCAAATCTAATTGTTTTTATTTGTCTGATATTACTGGTACCTGAGATGCTTTTAAAATTTTGCCCAGAGGAGATTCTCACTGTTCATTGCATCTTGAAGTCAAAATTTTACTGGCAGTGGTAAACAGAAATGAACATAGGGCACTATTAGGTTACTAGATAGATGATGAATTAATTTTGGTATGACTCGCAAATACACAATTCTTTTCATTATCATTGAATTACTATTCACTGTCCAATAAAACTATCTTCACCTTGATAAAATAACTAATACATGTGCTGCAATACAACCCATCAGTGGGTTGTTTTACCCCTAGAAAATAGCATCATTGCCCACATCCTAGAACATGAATACTTACTCTTTTTACTGTAATTCTGTCCAAATTTTATTCACTATGCATTGATAATGGCAATGTAGTTTGACTCCATTGTTGTCTGAGCTACCCATGCATAACCATCAGTCCAGTTGGTTGGAACCTGCAGACATGGTTGAATGTACCCCATCCTTAATTTCTCTTTTTTTTTCCACATTACAATTTTTTATACAGAGCAATGTTGTCATTTTGAAAATTTTCTTAAAAAGTGAATTTCTTTTTGTCATGTATTCTAGCATCTCTCATAACTAATGTTGCAATGCTACACAATCTTCTTAGGTTTGAGTATGTATATTTACTTAAAATTCTTTGATCCACTTGTTACTAGTGGGTCCTGTTGTGTTTCCACTCATATTGCTCATTTTGATCAACTAAGGGTGCCTGCACTAATATCCAGATAAATGAATTGTTTCTGCTGGCAGATTGTGTTGTTGCTTGTTAGTATTTTTGATGAGAAGTATTGCAAATTTTATTATTAGCGTTAGAAATTGTTTTTTGGATAAAAATCATTCTGTTGTCATTAGGGTGTTAGTCTGAAACATTTGTCTTTACTGTTGACGTTTTTTACAGACTATTGTTTCTTGAATTATAGATCTAGTACCAGACAGTTTTAAAGACCTTGTCACTTTACAGTGTAGTTATTTTTTTACTTGCTGTTTTAATGCAAGGCATTTCTTTAAAGTACTGCCTTAAAGTTAGTAGTATTTTGTATGTTTACAAATTTGGCTACTATTTTCTATGTTGCATCTGAACATTTTATGCTGATGGCTGCGATTTTAGTGAAAACAGTAGGCAAACAAAACACTTCATTCTGAAGATCAGCACATGTCCATTCTCTATGTAAATGTTGTTTATACTTACATACTAAACACCCTGACAGGTTAGGATGGGCAATACCACAGTTGTGTGTGGAATAAAAGCAGAACTGTGCCGGCCTGCCCTCAAGAATCCCACAAAAGGCTTCATTGTTCCAAATGTGGAACTTTATTCCTGCTGTTCTCCTAATTTCAAGGTAACTGTTTATTGATGTAATATGCTGGATATTTCCAATTTATGTGTACTTCTCATTGAATTGTGTGTAATCTTCACTATATATTAAAAGTATTTTACAGAGGTATTTTTCTATGATGCAACTTTCTTTCAACTCCAATATAATGGGTTATTTTTATGAGAATGGTATGATTGAAGTAGACATGTGCATGCTGTGTGTCTACCAGCGAGTTGCAATAAAGTATTACAGAAAAACTTTGACCCTGTATTCTCAATTGAAATATTGGGTGGGGATTTGGGGACAAATATGAATCACATTTCATAAAATTTGCTCTTTTAAGATCAATTTCTGTGGGAAAAAATAGTTTTGCCCTGCTTTGTCATGATGGGCAGTCATCAGAAAGAAAGTTATGTAATAATGAATGAAATAAATTTTTGTTTCAAAGCATTTTTTAATTTTTAATATTAGTATCTCTCTATGCCAGGAAGGTTAGGGCCTCAAAATCTCTCAGCAAGAGCTTAGTGAGAGAAAATGTCTGTGACACATCTTTTTAATTTGGTTTTCCCAAGAAAATTGGCAAACAAATTTGAACTTATTTTAAAGAGGTTTGCTAGTCATCTGTCTCTGTAGTTTGTGTCTATAAGAGATTTACCCTGAGTTACCTAAGTTGTATAATTAGCTTCACAACTCGTTCAGTCAGATAAGGGGTTTTAGAATAAGCTATGCCTAATGGTTATCCTTATTTCATTCTTTTCCCCTCAGGGGGCATAGGATAGGCCATAGGCAATAGAGG
>VOMN01010538.1:0-29126 GCA_014899125.1 Orchestia grillus
ACAATTAATTGGCTGCCTTATCTTCTGTGTATGTGATCTGTGGTGTAGAACGCCTAGTTCCTGCCTCCGCAGACGAAGCTGCCCGAAATTCTGTTTTCTATATAAACAAATACATACGAGAATACGGCAAGTTCAAAGAAAACATTCATAGTGTTCTATAATTTCAATAAATGCCTCATGTTGAAAGTTCACGATTAAACTGGAGATCTTTTATGCGTTACCTCGTCATCCTCCCTCCTATCCTATTGAAAATTAGCTCAATTATCTGCAACATTGTAACACTGTTGTTCCGTAATACTATAACAATATAGAGAAGCATCCTTGTCCTAACGTGGAACCCTTATAATGAAACAATGTCGGAAAGTAATCGTGTCATACTGATAAATCAGACTTTTTTTGCGTAAAAAGGGGGTTAAGAAAGCAAATGAGGTAGTCATTTGGTATGTGTTTGCATGGAGAAAGTTATGAGCTTGTACTTGAAAGTAGTTCGAGCTCTCTAAGCGGAATAGGTGAGAAATAAGAATCATTTTGATATTAGAGTCGTTTCCAAACTTAAAGTAAGAGTAAGGGAATAAAAAGTATCGCTCTACAAAGCCATTGTCATAATTTTTATTCGGAAAGCAATTGGAGGCCTCCAATGCGACGTGAAACAAGGAGGAGGGGAATACACGTGCGTGGGGAGAGGGGGATCGCGCCATTTTTGAGTGAGGAAGTGGGACAAATGAGGGAGTTCATTTGTAAATGTGATCAAGGAAAAAAATATAAGTCATCATTTCAGAACAATATGAGTTTTTTGAGTGCAATAGGGAGAAATGAAAAGTAAATTGAATTACTCATTAAACCTTGGATATTTTCTGATATTTTCAACCCGGTATGGAGGCGGGTATGGAGAAAAGTCACTGCGGTTTTTTACGCATGTGATTAATCGGTAGAAGAACTTTTATCAGAGAGTTCATTCAAATGAGTTGCGAAATTTTGGCATCTGGTAGAAAAAAACCTGATAAGTTGTTTACGGACAGCTCATCATGTTGTCTCACGATTCCCTAAAGTTCCGATTCACCGTATTACGCTCGCTAAATCGCATCTGAAGACGGTCTTAGTTGTCATAGCATTTGGGGCTGCTGGGTTACGTTGTGTTATGTGCGTGGCTGTGTGCCAGGACATATTGTTTTTTCAGCTAAAGGTGTGGGTTGTCTATTTCTAATAGTTTAATTCAATATGTCGTCCAAGTTATTATTTTCCGATGACAGTGATGGTGAGGATGCTTGTGAACTAAAGATTAACAAGCAGTTTGCGGAGAAATATGAAGCTTATCGAAGGAGTGAAGAGCTTAAAAATTGTAAGTACATTACTAGTGATGATGAAACTTGTCACTCTTTACTTGTTGCTGTGTATAGTACATTTTGGTATGCGATAATTTGAAGACATTTGCAGTTGATTATCAGTGTATGTGCTCCTATACTCGAAAGATTTAGTTATACTGCCCTCGTTGTACAAGATGTATTAACCCATTGCCAAGTATATTAACTCCACTCTAGGTTTGGTCAATATTTATTCTAGGTAATAGTTCAACTATGATAAATTGCTCAGTGTCTTGTTCATTGTATAGCCTTCATTTTGGTGTCATTGGATACTAAGTATCCAATCCAGGACCAATTAAGTATCCAGGGTGTAATTTTAGCCCAAATAATGGTTCCTTAGAATAATGATTTCTGAAAAAATGAGTCCACAAATCTGCGAAAGTTTCACTTAGCTATTGAAACTTTCCTTGAAGTGTGCTCTATAGTCACATTTTTGGTGCTTCCTCTAAAAAACCTTTGAAAGGTAGAATGATAAAAAATGTTATTAAAGGTATTATAAAAAATGTAGTTAGTTGTCATTTAGAAAATGTGTTATTTCTAAATAAACTTGATGAAATTTTTTTCTTTGTCTAGATCTTAGTGCGAAAACAAAAACCTGCGTCTATCACAGCAACACCCCCACCCCTTTTTCCTGGTCACCAGCCTAATGAAGCTTTGGACTAAAGAGTCCTGAATGTGAGGTCAAGCCTTTTGAAAAATTAGCCCGAGGTCAACATTCTGCCACTAATTTCTGAAATTACACCCTGTTGGATAGCAGTTATATTTTGTAAGAGCCCATTTTTGATAGATTTCAAAGCATGCAGAAAGTTATTTTTGAAAATGTTTAGTTAATATTTCTTTGAGATCCTTATCACAGAAATGTATAGCAAGTGACTTCAAAAGTGAACTTTTACTTGGGCTTTACAATCCTAAATATGAAATTCAAATGCCAAGAAAAGCTTCTAGTGTTGACAGAATTCCAAAGTTGGGGTTTTTAAAGTAAAAATAACTAAATATTCAAAATTTTACCATACAATTATGACAAAATGTAAAACTGAACAGAAATTTGGGCCACATTTTAGTTCGTTTCAATTACCAGTAGGGGTATTGTCATGTTAGGTCATGTCCAATTTATGATATTAACCTATCCTAATCTAACTTAACCAGGAGAATTGTGGTAGTGAGAGATGGGTTGGGCCATGTAAATAAATTTTTGCAATTTTCTTGGTTAAACTTTTCCCAAAGTAGATTTCTGTCATTAAGAACAAATTTCTGTTCAATGACATCAAATTGAATGCTATGCAGTAAATAGGATGCTTTGTTTAATTGGTTATAGTAGGGCAATTATTAACCTGGGATTCAGTGCAGCCTAATGTACAGAGCAGCCTAATTATTATATTGCCTTCATTTCAGATTCCTTTGAAACTTGAGTTTTATCCAATGTGACTGAATTGATGGCAGTACAAAGAATGTGAGGCTCTTTGCAGTAGCTGCATTCACGAAAATATTAAACCAGGATTCAATAAAAGGTTGCATAATCATTTTACCATGACACACTCAAAAGGCTTTGAAATATGTAAAAATTACTGTTTCAATTTTTATCAACCAAACACATGAATAGATTCCTATTTAAATTATGAATTATCTCGTCCATCATCTGGGGCTAGTTGGCACAAGTGGCTCACACTGCATATCAAAGGCTGTACTGTGCAAATTGTATGAAATTTCTCAAATCTGAAATTTGAACTATAAATTTCAAAATATTTATCAACTATTTGGCTCAGTAATCATTCAGATTTATTCATTCAAACATTAAAAAAATCAAGAGAATCTATTTTGTTCATTTTTTTTAATTTGCCAGATTATTAAAGGTCTGAGAAGAAAAATCTTACTAATCAAAATTCATAGATTTTTAATATTGTATATAGATGCCATTTTTAGTTGCTTATGGAAACTCAGTATCATAAATTATCTACCTCTTTGGAAAATAATGGTGGCCATTTCTGCAAGCCTGGGCTATTCTGTGACACTATTTCAGGCTGCAGACTTGAGCCACCTAATGAAACAAATTTTGTATTAATTTTTGTTCATTATCAGTTCATTATCTTTGAAAAACAAAAAATGTGTACTTGTGCTCCATTTAATGAGCTTACAGGTCTTGCATGACACAAGCCCTTATTATGATCAGGAGTGAACTTTTACTAATAGTTTACTTGTGCAAATGAATTTTTCAGAGATCTGTCTTGTTTACAAATCTGTCTCACAGAGCCTCATGAAAGGTAAAATAGTTAAGTAATTTCATCCATATTGCACCATGTCATCCTTGAATATATGAGTGAAATTTTCTTTATTTTTATCAGTTCTAGACATGGGAAGTCAGTCTGGGCTTCAAATGTTTTCAATTGAGATATTGCTGCATTGGTATCAAGATTTGATTGCATTGGGATTGAGAATTTGTCATATTTGAATCCCAATAATGACTGTCATCTTTTATAAGCTATATCAAATGTATCAACTGCATTTGAAATACTGCTACCAAGCAAATAACTAAATTCTAACTCTACTCACTTCAAATTTTGCAATTAAAGAAATCTAAGAGGTTAAAAAACTCATTCATCAATATCATTAATTGTCATGAACATATGGTGAGCCAAATAAAATTTTCAGTGATGAATAATTATTTCAAAGTATGATGATTTTCAAACTTTTTTTTGCAGGTATTCTAAGTAGCCCCAAATGCTAGGACTACTTCTGATGCTATTTTTTCTTATGTTGCTAACTATTTTTGGTAGCTAGAATTTTTTATTTACCAGTTCATACTTTGTAGAAACACCTACAAAAGGAATTAAACAAAAATATTAAAATTGTAAATAGTAAGAAGTTGAATGCGTCAAACCTCAAAAATGTCCTAAAAAGTGTTATGTGAGATGCTAACACTGGAACAACAGCTAGAGAATATGTTCTATGATGATTCTACATCAATTAATCTCATTAAGTCCAAAATTATGAAATTTTCAATAAATTCATAATCAACAATGACTTTCAAATAAAAGAAGTGAAGCTGAACACTAAAAGGTTATAGCAGAAGTGAAACATCATCAGAAATGGTCACCATTATCATTTTAGTATAACAAATTTTGCATATGTAATTTAAGCCTAATAAAATTCTCTCTTCATGTGTAAGATTTGTTAATATTTAACTTTAAGTTGGCACACTGCACTCTATTTATTGTACAGCCTCCATGTTAGTATTATAAAAAAGGATTTTGGTTAATATTAACTTTATTGCAGCCAATTGTACAGAGTGTACTAGCCATTATACAGCCTTCATGTATTCATATTTGCATCATTAGATATGTTTTTTTTCTGAGAGGCAGAAACCTATTTTAAAGAGGTTTATAATAATATTAAATAATGAAAATTTCTTTGTTGTCTACCGGTCTCGAACTCCTGTGCTTCCTCCTAGTTATGTTAGAGTTATGCTACGTTAGGGAAAGTAGGTTTTGCTTGTCACGCAAGATGATTTTAAAGGTGTTGTCCAAATTTTCATAGGCCTGGTGAAGTTTTGAAATGTTAGTGCAGGATTGGTTTGAATATCTTTCAATATGGCTTTTTTTATGTATCAAAACTTTTCAAAGATAAATTTAAACCCTTCAGGAAAATAATTTCCATCCAATGACACTAAAATCAATGATGTATAATGAACAGGGCACTTTGTGCAGTTGGCTGCAGTGTAGTAATATTAAGAAGACCATGCAAATTTTTAGTTAGGGTTTTCCCAATGGGACGGATTTACTTCAAATTTGGCACACATGTAAATCAATAATAGGAACCCATTTTGCTTTGAATACATTTTCTAATACTTGAAAGAAAACAGGACAACAAAAGAAAATGGAATTTTTCAAGAAATTTCAAATCCCTAAATTTCCACAATATTTGCTCTAGAGAGATGGGACAGGTCTCATTATGTGTGCAATATTTTATATTGGAATTTGGAAGAAAGCAGTTATTTGATTTTCATGATTTTTTTCCAAAGAATGGAAATTTTGCTAAGGTTTTTTTTTTTTCACTCTGAATTCTGTAACTTTNATTCTGTAACTTTTTTCAAACTGAATAAACCAAATGTATGCAAAAAGCATGCCATACAAATTAGCATTCCCTATCAAATGAGTTCTGTATCATTTGTGTACAACTAAAACTGTAGATTTGGTAGGCTTTCAACTGCAAAAAATCGGATTTTTACAGGAGAGAGAGATGTATATATATGTACACTCCCTAATGATGTTATGCAAAATAAATGAATAGAAAAAGTCATCTAAAACCACCTATTTGGCTCTAATATGGCGCTTATAACACTTTTGTGAACCCCTTGAAATTCATGAATGTTAGAGTTTGAATTTTTTGGGCTTGAGTAATAGTTGCAAGGCTAAGCTGGGTGGAGGAGAAAACCACTTACTTTCACAGGCCAACAAATCATCAAATAAGCACTCCAGGTCAATGCACTTGGTTGTATAGATAAATTACAATGCGTGAATAGTAAAAATAGTGATATCAAACAGGATTGTCTAGGATATTGTGATGGAAATGCTTATTAGTTACTAAGAAATAAGAAAATTTTTATAAAAATAATATATATATATATATAAAAGTTCCTTCACCTCCTAATACACCTATGAATGCATATTATACAATAATATAACAAAGAAACAGCTAATTGCCCAAATTCTTCCACTTCTAAAGCATCTGGAAGTCCATCACCCCTCCCCTTCCTCCCATCACTTTTGTTCGATGTGCAAGAAACTTTGTCACATGATTCAGTACACATTCTTGAAAGATGTAAGCTCAGGAACCGGAAAATTTACTATTGTTGAAAAAATTGTGAGATGGTCCCCTTAATGATTTTCCTCTGAATTTTAGAAGGTTATTTTCAAAAGGTTTTGAACCATAAAAGAAGGTATATGAAAGGTATTCAAAGTACATGAACTCATTTACCAATATAATGTAATGATGCAAAGCCTTGAGAATTTGGGGTTGATTTCAACAAGTTCTGCTTACTGGTTTTTGCCCATCATGTTATAAAATTAGCATAACAAACCTATCCTAAGCAACCAAAACAATTTAGAAGCCTAAAAGCAGGATACTGGTTATGCAGTATGAACTCATTTTTAACTATGTTTCCTTCTTGTAAAATATTCAAAAATAGATTTCTGTAACACAAAAATAAATTCATCTAATGATACCAAAGTGAAGGCTGTCCAATGAATGAAATACCCTTTGCAGTAAACTGACTTAAAGTAGCTATTAATCATCAGATTTGAAAGAAAGGAGCCAAAAAACTTGAAAAATTACTATCAAATTCAACTGCTGGCTGTTTTGTCTCCCGTGAGCAGGAAACCTTTCTTCCCTCATTTGTTTGGCACAAAAATGTAGCCCCTTGGCTTGGCTCAAGTAGGTAAATTTTACCTCTGCTTTCATATCAAGTGTCAGTGGCACTTGAATTTGAAAGGACAAAAGTCTGAAGGGGCTTTAACTACAGTCTACATGCACGGCAGCCACTGATTAGCATTTTGCATAGTAATCAGGACTTTGAAGTCGGATGGTATAAAAGCTGACTCCAACTCCAATTCCTTAATTACCAGTGTTGGATGGTCACAAGGTGTAAGGTCCAACTCTGACTCCTAACATTAAAAAAAATCCAATTCAGACTCCTTCCAAAGCTTCAAAATCTGCAACCCTAATAGTAATACTTCTGATGTTATAGTTTGAATTCATTCATGCTCATATTCTATCTGATGAATTAAATATCTATCTTCAAAACCAAGAGCAGTTGGTAACCAAATAAAAATGATTGATATTCACTTAAACCAGGCATTCTGGATAGTGTTTTATTCATTGTACAGCCTGCAATTTGGTCTCTTTGGGTAGAATTTTTTTGTGCTAGTTCATTATCACTTATACCCTAGAGTAGGACAAATGATGATGTGCTTCTCTCTTAGCCATCAGGTCCTCCGTTGGACACCCTGGCATGGTGTCATTTGAGTTTAATGTATTCATTATTCATAGTAAGATAGTCAAGAAATGAGCCTGTGAATCCCTAGAAATTATCAACAATTTATTACAGGCCTTTCAGTCTGCAATGAGCAAGCAACCTCCCTTCCTTTCATTCACTAAGCAAGAAAATGCTACGCCCTTGACTGGGGCTCAATTGCTATAATTGCATCCAGCACTGCAGGGTGGAGTGCTTCCATTGGGAAAGATCAAGCACAACATGCCTATTAAGACAGCACATCAGTTTGACACCACGTCCAGACTAATTCCAAGGTTACCAAATTCATACCCAATTGCTTTTTGAAAATCGAGCAACCTGATTGATTAATCTTGAAGACTTTCTATGTACACAAGGTAGGAATTTGCTTTGAGCTTTCTCCAGTAATCCAAAGAATGATAAATGGTACCATTTGATGTTTGTACCATCTCTGTCATATTCCTAGCAAAGCATGTTATGTTTTTAAACACTTCCCTCTCAGGAGGTATACAATAGGTCATCTATAGGCAATATGGGTCAGTTAGTTATGTTTCTCTATTATATTGTCTATTGTGTAGCTAAACCTTTGGAACTTCTATCTTTCATGCCACTTTTACTTCTTTCCATTTTTATGTT
The DNA here is from genome assembly GCA_014899125.1 of Orchestia grillus. NCBI lineage: Eukaryota > Metazoa > Arthropoda > Malacostraca > Amphipoda > Talitridae > Orchestia > Orchestia grillus. The sequence goes on from VOMN01010538.1 coordinate 8,002, forward strand.
TTCTTTGCTGATTGGGTATTCATTATCTTTTTTTTCTTTTCCTTTTCAACTTCCTGTTTCTATGCATAAGGAATCTTGTGTGGGAACACACCTGTGCATAGGTTCCACATTTTAATTTTTTGAAGTTCATACTGTAGGGAAGTCACTTGGTGGGGTGCTTTAAACTAATTATAATTATAACTTTGGAAACCTATTTGACAATTGTAATTAACAACTGTAGGATACAAGTGCTACCTTTGATTCGTCTTTTTTCTTATGCTCTACAGAAATTTTTAGATACTCCATGGTAACTGAAGACAAAAACTGACACCATATGGCATAGTAGTCTCTTTCTACTTTTTTGTCACTAGGTAATTGGAGAAAATCTTTCCTATCATTCCATGCAGTGCTCTATAGAAGAATCTGATATCATTGCAATGTTTCTATCAAGGGCAAAGAGGAGAAGTAATTGGTGATGGACATTTCATAATTTTTCTTCTTGATGTTTTAAAGCATTAACAGAACTACACTTTCACAGAGGCTAACATCCTTTATCTCCTCAGACTGAATTATTTTGAGGTGTAATGTTCACTTTGTAAATGTGTCCACCATCATTTCCTATACACCAGAGCTTGCACCTGTGCTTAATTGGCTTCCTAAAGTTGCACTTCAATGTGATTCTTCCTTAGAATAAAATAGTGGATTTATCAAAAGACATGTTCCCAAAATTTTTGAGCCTGAAGAAATTCTTGGTTTATGCACTTGAGCAAAGGCCTGATTATGTTCACCTCAGGGGGCATAAGATAGGCAGTAGGGTTAGGTTAGTTAGATTTGTCTGACTATGCTATGGGGACTGGCAACCATAGGGTAGCACTGTCAGGTTACCTCAGTTATAGGTAGGCTTTTGAGACTTCTATCTTTTGTGCCTATTTTGCTTCTTTCATCTTTTGAGCCTATGTTGCTTCTTTCATCTTTTGTGTCTGTTTTGGTTCTTTCAATTTTTATATCTTCATTGCTGTCTTTTTTTTCTCTTCCTTCTCAACTTGCTGTTTCTATGTACAGGGAATTTGATGTGGGAACACAACTGTGCATGGATTCCACATATTGTATGGTCCATATTAGATGATCTTTTCTTCTCTTTGCTCTCTTTGTATCATATTCCAAATGAATAGGAAGCTTTAAACTAACAAAAAATGTAACCTAATCTTGATTTTGTTAAATTTGTCATTTACTCTAGGATCCATCTTTGTGTTGTCATTAACTTGACAGCTTCCAAGCATGGTCTTATAATTATCTTGAGTTATTTTTCTGTATTGACAGTAACTCTAAGATTGTTATGTAATGACCAGTAATGGGCAATTGTTGTAGTTACCCACTATAATGTTACTACCTAGAGAACCTTCAGGTTCTCTGTTGATATGCCTGCAGGTTTTTTTTTGTATATATGCATTTTAACTTTGAGTCAAAGATTATCCTCTCATTATTTTGTTGTCAAAAAACTGACTAAATGCTTGGAGAAGAGAAGAGATATTGATATCATCCAAAGGAAGACTTGATGCAAAGTCAGTGTCTTTGGCTGCATTGAGTTTCTGCCTCAATTTGTTTTTTGTTGCCATTGTGCCAACATCACCAACTTGAGTAGGTAGAGTTAGCTGTACAAGCATTTGATTTGTACTCAAGAATATTGCTTATAGTCTGTGTGTTGGTTTTCCAACAGTAATACATTTACAAACAGGTTGCTGTTCCCTTTGGAAGGCATGTGTGTCTGGTTACAATATCATGTATTTTGATGGTGTATCCAAGTAGAGATCTATATTCTGAGGAACAGTCAATTGAGGAACATTTAGATAAAAATTGCTGTAAAGTAGTTTCTTAATGAATACTTATACATCAGGTTAACTTTGTTTGGATTATGACTTTCTACTTGTCACTTCTCTCCCTTTTGCTGAAATCTAGATGCCTATGTATATTTCTGTAATATTTTTGTTATGGTATGGCATTTCAATTCTTTCTTAGGAACTAAAGCTGATTGGTATGATTCATACATTGTAAGGTATTGAGATCAGTATAAGCTTTTTAATTCTTAATTATTTGATTATTAGAATACCAAATTTAGAATTACTTGTCATATAATAGTGGTATTATTTTTTATTTCAGTGAAGGAGCTTGCAAAGGAAGTTGAAAAATATGAGTCTGACAGCAGTGAAATCTCTTCTTCTGATGAGTTGGCTAAGGTATGATGGACTTGATTGTTACTGATATTGCACTACTGTTTGTGGTATTTCATTATGATGTATTCATTTTATTTCTACTTTCTAAACTGGAAATTGCAGGAAGTGCAAAGGTAAAGGTAAGTAATTGCTGATATTGCTTATATTTCTATCTTACATACTACAGTGTTATTTGTCAATTTTATTATGTTGGTGGTATTTGAAGCTGGGGGTTTCAATATTGAGCTTTGGCCATGCTCTTATTTTCTATTTTAAATTCTAATTTTGAATTGTGTGCAATTTGATCATGAAATGAACAATTTCCAGGCACTAGAATTTGTTATTTAGATATCCAATTGGTGAAATTGATCATTACCTCTATTTCTTCCGATTTATCACTTCAATTCATACCCAGCTCCATTTCTTAAGAACTGAATTTATATTATAAGCTAACTTTCAGGTATTCACTAAAGATACACTGACATCTAAGGTAGTATTACTGATTCAATAGTTTGTACTGCTACCATGAAAGTGGACAATACTACTCCAATAAGTACTCAATCTCAATCAGAATTGAAAATGTTCTGATCTAATTTTTTTTCATTGTAGAAAAGTGATTGAAACCAATTATGGTTATCCATCCAGTCGCAGAAGTGTGTTCATTCTGTTGGCTGGGTGAAGTAAGATTTAAAAAATTTCTCAATTACATAAGCATTGGTATAGTATCTTCATAATTGAGGCTTGTTGTTACAGAGAATCAAACTTTTCTTTCTATAATTTCCTTGTTGCATTGGTCAATAATTAATCATGACCTCAGTACTGCAACTACAGCTAACTTTTATCAAAACCTCTAATCTTACTTTTGTCTTAATGTGAATATTAGTTTTAAATGAGATTTTTCAGTTATAACTATAATGTATTTAATCTTGGCTATCTCTTTTTAATTTTTGCTTTATTCATTCAGTTTTACTCTTTACTTCTCAGTTGCCTTAGCCAGAGAAATATTTTTTTGGCCTTGGCTCCAGTATCATGATTTTGTTAGATGTTAGAGATCAAAATTGGATTTTTTTTCATTCCTATTGCATCAATATAAGGTAGGTATATCTAGAGTTTAGTGGTCTGTTATTGAATGGAACTCCTCTCAGGCGCCATTTTCGCATCTGCATTTTCACTGAGACCAACATTTTTATGATTACCTAATGCTCACAGCATAAAATGCTGAGAGAGATAAAGATTGCAACAATGTTTATTTTATTTGTAATGGTCATCACATTGCTTGCATTTGTATAAAAATACTAGAAATTTTGAGTTTTTTACATTCTGTAGTTAATTAATTTAATTTTAAATTCAAATCCAAAGCCAGGCAAGTTCCCCCAATTCAAAAGCTCATTACTCCTGCTCATTTATAGTCTTATCATGGCTGTTAATTAAATGTTGGCATTAAATGGATTCAATCTTGAAAATTATTTTAACAAATGGATCATTCATTAACACTGTGAGATAGATATTTAATTTAATAAATGTTCAGAATTTTTTATCCAACTCATACCTTGACTTAACTTGTTTCCTTATCTAGTTTATAGTTTGATCCTAATTTAATCATAAATTTTTAACTTAATTAGGTTAAACATTAAACTAAATTTGATTATTACATAAATGCATAATTTTTCCTTGATCATGACCTATTTGTTGCTCTATCCTTTATACCTACTAACCTTAACTGTAGTTCTTGTTTCAACTTTTACCCGATTCTTTATTTTAAGAATATCGCTGAATTGATCCTCATTGTAACCTCCTCTATTTTTTCAATTTTGATTACCTATACTATTGATCATTCATTCATTAAATTGATAATTTGAGTTTTTTTCAAGATACTATCATCTCAAGGTCCAATTCCTTGTACCTGTTGAAGCGCCTAGGGCTTATCAACAGTGCTGTGTAGATATCATAACATTCAAGTGTGGTATCTTTATAAAAACTCTTAATAATCTACAACATATATTTTTACTGTTCCAGGTGTTAATTATCCTTACCTCATTTCAAATCTCAAACTCTTGTATATTAATGCTTCATCTCAACTACCTACCTTATGTCTTTATTATCTACTACATAACTCAATTGAAGCCAACTTAGCACTGACCCAATTTAATATTACTAAGTCAAGTATTTCAGTGCACTTGATGTAGCCACTGCTATTTTCTTTCACTTGCCATGTATGAACTAGTGCTTTTGAAAAACTCCTGTTATTTTTTTAAAATGCTCAATGAAATTTGTAAGGTCAATTTAACATAGAGGAAGACTTCTTCCTAAATGTACACGTACAGTGGCTTTACTATTTTTGTAATGAATTTTTTTTTCAAGTTTGGAGCTAGGAAGGGATTTCTCTTATTCTCATTACATTTTTATTGTTTAATCTGAGCTATCTTTTCTTTTCAGCCTTCTGCTAAGTCCACGGAATACTTTACAAAATTGCTGGAAGCTGCCAAGTCTGGGAAGGGCAAAGAACTTCTTCAAAATCAAAGTTTTTTGCAGCAGAATCCCCTTGTTAAGAAGAAAAAGAAGAAAAATAGGGTGAAAAGTTCACCAGAACAGCCCCTCACTTATGAAACTATCAAAAAACAAATAGAAGAGCCTGAATTTCAAGGTGCACATGAGGATTCTGAGGATGGTGAGTGCTGTACATATTTTTTACTGGGTGTTCAAGATAAAACGTTTGCCATGCTAGATGTAGATGATCGTGCCTACTATGCCATTTGCATGCATAATGAAGGGGGCTCTTGTGTAATAGTAATTTAACCTTGGTGCAAGCAATTTAATTTACTTTAGCAATAAAAAATGAACATGCTATTAAAATAAGGGTTAAAATAGAAGTAGATAGATGGTCAAGTTTGCCTAATTTTTTTGGAAGTCTCCATCCACATTAATTTCTAATTATGAAGTGTTTTTTTTTGCATCTGATGTCTTAAGTGTTGGGTTGTTGTGTATGCTTACTTTCTGAACATTATTGCTCAGTTAGTAAATAGTTTGACTTTAGGATCACAATTCAGTACCTGGCTTTGCATCCATGTGGATGCACTTTTGCCCTTAAAAAAAAGGCGTAGATTTGACATTTTGTAATAGAACTTTTTGTTAAGACTTGAAAATGGTTGTCTGTAATTCTTTTGTCAACATTTATCATGTATTAACTTTTGTACCAGTCTAAGATAATCAGAGTTCATCAAAATTGGAATTCTTTTTTATTCCTATTGCATGACTGTAAGGTAAGTATACCTAGAGTTTAGTGGTCTGTTATTGAATGAAACTCCCCTCAGGTGGCATAGGATAGGCAGTAAGGTTAGGTTAGCTTTGTTAGTTTATTCTATACTATAGACTGGTATTCTCAGGGAGACACTGTTAGGTTACCTCTGCCATAGAAAGGTTTTGGGAAACTTCTCACTTTGCTTCTTACAATTTTCATATCATCTTTGCAATCTACTCTGTCTTTTCTTCCTCTCCCTTCTTAATTTGCTGTTTCTATGCATAGGGAATCCAGTGTAAAAACCTGTGCATAGATTCCCTATTTTATCGAGTTCATGTTAAATGATCTCTCTTTTCTTTGCTCTCTTTGGCTCAGATTTCATGTGGATAGAGAGTTTAAAACTATCATTACTAAATAATATCAATTCAGAATGAGTTTTTTCAAGAATTATATTTCCCTTTTTTTTTTGACATTTCTTTTTGGTTTCAGCAAGTTTTTGTCTCCTGGTACTGTGTTAGCAAGAAATATCTGTACTTTGAATGCAAGCAGATTCGTGTTTTGAGTCACCAAGCTTTGAGGACATCTTCCCTGACACTTCAGCTGCTTTACTGCAGAGTGCATTGCTTGCTTTGTGTTGAAGTACATACAATAAACAAACAGCAGTACCAGTATTTCATACACTACCTTTCAGGGTGAAAATTGTGCAAAATTAGAAAAATCCATTCTCATTTTTTATTATATCCATCAAGGGATGTAACCACTATTAGTAGTGTCTGATTGTCAAGTTAGTGTAAGCAATACATATGAATTAAAGTAAAATGAAAAACATTGTTATAAATTAACCATTATGGAATAGTTTGTGTAAAGGCAAGATACCCTGATGTAGTTTGAAATTAAGTCTATCTTAGCACAAGATTTGAACAAGTGCCACTATTGTATCTTTTCGAAATACATAAAAAAAATTCTGATAACACAAGAAAAGTGATCAACTAAATTGTGTCCCTATACCACAAGAAAAAGTCAAATTCATTTGAATATGGTACAAAAAGTTAGTAGATCAAGATGTGCATTAGAGTTCATTGATGATGGATTGCTGGAATTCAATCCTTAGACGAGGAAGCCTCATGACACTGCAGTAAGAACATGACACTTGACTAACTGTCAAAAAAAGGCTTTTACTCAAATGCTGAAGTGATGTTTCAGGAAATGAATTGTATTTCTGAAATGAGTGCATTCTGTTTTGCAATAGATCTTCCAACTTTCAAGGAGCTGGATTGAAATGTTCCAGCCTTCCTAAGAACTATAAATAGTTTGCATTAAGTATAAGCCATTGGAAGTGAAGACCAGTGGTTGAATGATTCAATAGCTCCATTTTTACTGAATTAGGATTGATTATGGGATGAAGATTGAGCAGGAAATTGGTGACCTCTTATTTCTGTAACAAGCATCACAAAAACTCGCTTGGTAAAAGGTGCTGTGTTCAGTAGTTATAATGGTGTCTAATGTGATATTTTTGATTGTGTGCATTAAGAATGCACTGCTCTTCTGGCACTGGCTTGTGCTGTTAGACCTATGAAATGCATCATCATTAATGAATACAGTTTTGCATTCTTTGTATATTGAGCTGGGTGATATTAGGTTAGAAAACTAGTCTCAATAAATTTAACTTTTTTTCCCATTTCAGATGCTATGGACTTCATCAAAAAAACAATGCCTGCAAATTCTGGTGGCAGCAACAATAAAGAAAAATCTGAAGCCCTCAACTCAATGAAGGTATAATTGTCTCTGCTAGCTATTCAGAGTACTTAATTTCCTGTTTAAAAGTACAATTCTTTGTGATGAAATATATAGATTAACTGTGGTCTGTTGTGACAGTAAGACTATGGTTCACTTTACACCTCCCTCAAAACTACATTTTCACTTTACTGAACTATCCTCAGCTTTTGTTGAGGGCTTGGCATTAATTGGAAATGTTCTCAGTTGCCTATGGCAGAATTAGTTTTAGTTGCAGATGTCATGGGGCTGTTTCAGTTTTTATCGATTTTGATTTCCAATTTTATCTTTTCCTTACTGACTTCAAAGGTATTATGACAGTACGTTTGCATGTGTCCCATCTCTGTACATTTCTTTATTAGGGAATCCTTCAATTGAAAATGCTAAGTCCTGCTGGTTCACTAATTTTTTTGGCCAAGTGTGTGATAAATCTCAACTAATTCATCTCAATTGCTGTTTGGTTAATCCTGCAAATTTGGAAATCCATTTACCAAGAACAACCTCATTGAGTTTTGTCTTGGTTTGATTTTGGGTTGCTTTGATATTTTACTGCAGAGTGAGGTGTGAAATGCATTTGACTCTTTAACAAGTAGAATATCTTCTCGAAATGAACGTACATGTGTAGAAAATGTAATAATTTTGCTACAAAAAAATTGTTACTGCAGTTCTAGTGCTGAGCAGATGGATTATCTTATGTTAAGTGAATAATTGCATGCACACAGTGATAGTCCATAGTATTAAACTTAAATGAAAGAGGTGAGACCAAAATTTTGCTTTTTCTGATGGAAAGTAGGATGTGGCATATGTAAATTTTAATTAATGATAAGCATTGGATATTTGTGATTGGTTAGCTAGCAGAATCTCATGACAGTATTTGTTAGAAGTATTAGCATTGACTGGATGTTTGAATCTCATTGAAAGTACAATTAGTTCACAGTTTGTAGCAGTTGTTATTTTTACAGTGCAAAAATTTGGTAAAGTGATATATTGTACTGGTAATACTTAGGATATAGAGAAATTAAAATGGGTAAGCAATGAATTAAAATGGTGTATAGTTTGACTCTGTTGTTGCAAATCTTGAGAAAAGTAGCCAGGAGAAAGTGTGTTGACAAGGCAATGTTTGAGTTACATTACAGCAACTCAGCTAGAGTTCTAAATGAGGTTCAGACACAGTCATGGTATTCTCTAGTGAGCCAAATTTTTAGTGTGTGTGATTACAGAGTACCTACGAGAAACTTCAAATTATGCAGTCTGTGGAATCTTGAGTAAAACGATAATCGAAAATACCTTGGATTATTGTGCATGCCCCTGAGGACATATGTACTTGGTGGCTTGATTCATGGCAATTTTTTTTATGTTTTTTTTTGTGTTTGAGTCTTACCTGGTGAAAAATATGGTGGGTCCCTGCTACCCATGGGGGTTTACTCCTGCCACTATATACTACTCCTTGCTTGGTTGGTCCTTCTTTCTGCAACGCTCTTACAGGTTTAGATAGAAAATTCCCAGGTCCGTATTCCTAAACTAATAACGAGACTATTAGATAAGGCAGTTCATATCAGTTTTACTGAAAATAACATTTCATGTCAGATTTGTAAATAAGAGGGTATCTTACGAATTTAACATCATTTGTGCCACCATTTTTAGTGGGGCGTGTTTACTAATATGAATATAGTCCCTTCTTATTAAATAACTTTCCTCATTTTGAATTGGCATTTAGTGATTTGAATTGGCATTTAGTGAAAAAAATTTCCCCAGCCCTGCAAAGAAAAGAAACCACAGAAGAAGGACAAGTCAAAGGAAAAACAGGCTTCAAGCAGAACAGAGAACTCTGGTGCGAGTCAGAGGTAAGTAACTCGGATGCCGAATTCTGTTACACAAGGGTTCCCATTTTCTATACACTTGCTTCCACTTAAAATTTTTGTTGTTCTGGTACACCTAACAAATTTATACCTAATTCAAGGCAAGGGAGGTAAATATGTATCAACTTTGAAAAACAGAAGTTGGAGGAATAATGAATATTTAATTGGCTATCATTGTGATGGACACAGGGTTTACCCTGCTTGGGAAACCTTGCTGTATTGCGTCTGGTCAGGTAGGGTAATGCTCATCACTTATATAAAGGCATGTGTGAATTGTTGAAGGCACTGAAATAACATTTCTTTTAGTAATTTTATGGAGTTGTGTGGGAATAATCGTGAGTCGAATACTGAATGGTTAAAAACAATGAAACTCAAATTTGGATTGATATATCTGAAATACTAATGTGAGTTTTAAAAAAATGCCATTGTTTGTCTGCTTCTGTAGAGAACTTGTGAGAATTTGGTATAAATACATTCATCAGTTTTGGTGCAATATGATTTATAGTGCACAGTGTCCTAAGTAAACTTTTGCACAATCATAAAAAAATTAAGATTTCTATTAGAGAAAATTTGACACAGTAAACTTTTATAAGGTCATTAACATTTGTTTTATAAATAACAATTTTGTCTTAGTTCTTTAATATCCACTGACTCCCCTTGTGCTATTTCCATTTCTTGCCAGACATAATTCAATGCTTGTTTTCTTTGCTGTCATAACTCCTTCTACTAAATAAAGGTTTTCTTTCAATAAATTATCATAAGAGATTTTCTCCTTGAATTCTTCTGTGTTTGCAGGTATAATAGAATACACTTTTCAAAGCATACGTCAAGTCAGGATTCATGAGTCGGCCTAAGCGTCGTGGCTTTGCCTTCACATAAGAGCTGCTGAGCCATGACTGCTGTCATTTAGGAGTGTCTAAGTATTATAAAGAGGGAGACTATACTTGTTCGTACCATGTTTCGTCAAAGAACCTTTATTAATTCCAACATGTTTCACCGTTGGGTTTTCAATGCCTTATAACTACTGGCGTGGTGAGGAATGTGTGGTTTAAACTTCGTTTTCCAAGGGAAGTACTCCCTGGTAATGTGAAAATGCCTCGACTAAGCCAAGATTCGATCCTAGGTCCTCTCGGTTACAAGGCCATCACGCTGCCACTACAGCATGGAGCCCACAAAGGCTTGAGGTTGTTGCCCAGTACTACCATAGAAATAACTTAAGTATTTGGAATATGCAAATGGCACTCCAGTGTTAGCTTTGATGAATGGTATATTTTCTAATTGGTTGAAATATTGTGTGGCTCATGATAATCTCAGATTCATATGCATATTTTATTTCAATCATAAAGGTGTTCAATGAAGTTCAAAGAGCAGCCATCACAGCATCGTTTAGACGTAGTTCAAACAAAGCCGGGCTTACGTTTGGTAGCGACGGCATAGCAGCTCGTTGCTGTAGAATACCTTAAATTGCAGTGACATTGTTGCTGTAAAATGCTGTCTTATTTCAGGATTCTTGAGTCTCCACATATTATGTACGCAGAACATAACAGTGATTGCTACATGTGGCTCAGAGTCTTATTGTTCAGTCAGGGACAACTGAACTGTAACTGAGATGAGCTGATGGGGCAGCACTTCAGAAGTACACAGCTATTTTGGAAGTTTGCTTTATCTAGGCTTTGAAGCCTAGTAATCTCTGGCTTGGTTTGCTTTGCTTTCAGGAGGTTCCAGGCTCGATTCTAGGTGGAGTGCTTTTCTTGGGAGACAAAGATTAGACAATAGAATATAGCAACTGCAGTGAGCCAAGTGGCCCATCCATGTTTTTTACCCCAAGTACCATACCATAATGCGGCACTGATGTGTAATGTGGGCTGGGTATTGGAACTTTTTCTGAGGAATCCTTAGGGAAAGCTCTTGTTCAGTGATGCAAGTAACATGTACACACCATCATAAATTTCTGATCTTGTGTTGCAGTTGGCACATTAATTTATTTAAGGGTCAAATAGAAGTGGTGTAATGCTTTTATCCACAATTTATTTGATGTTGTTTCTTTCTGTTTGGTTATCTTCATCTATGTAAAGTCCAGACAGAAGCAAAATGGGATAGATCTCTAAAAATATAATTTTGCCATTTTATTTATAATAGTTTAAATGTGTTCAAATAACAATTGGTGGTATCTTTTGATGCTTATACATACATAAGTGACACCAAACTTGTAGATGTTGGTAGTTGCAGAAATTTCTTCAACAAATTTGTGCTCTCCAAGTTCTAAAAATCGTACATTTTATAGGAATTTTGAGCGTATCCAAGATAACTCGTGTAAGCTAATTCTAACGAGTTGCAGGACCACAAATCCAGTCAGGTCTGGAGTTCTTTTGGTAGATAACTACTCAAACGTTCAATTTTTCATTGTTTTCTTCTGTGTTGGGCAGTTCATGATTTGATATGTTATAAACACGAGAGAAGTGTGAGCTACTACTTTGTTTTTTGGCAGTGAGGAGTCTGACGACGAGGGTCCATCCAGCGGGAGCGATGGTGAAACACGCGGCGGTGCAAACAAAGAAGAGGGGCAAGTCAACGAGTGAGTGACCAGCCAATCTACACAGTGAATAAAACACCATCAAATTAAATCACAGATTACTCGAAATTTATTGTGCTCGATTTTTGTGTACATCCATATCATAAATACCAATCGTAAAAAGATGGAAATTGATGAACGTTATTAGTCTCCATGACATACATGAAAGCATTGAATTGAGTGAATTAATTATCGAGTAATGTGTATTACAAAATTGGTAACTTGTTTTTGTTGCCATTGCCCTGTATGGCAATGAATGGAGAAAGTCAGTGAACACCTCAGTGTTGTTTTTGATCTCAGACCTAATGATGAAACTCTGCACGTCGTTTTGGTTATGATTCATCTAAAAAGAGAAGAGATCGCCATATGTGGGGCAATCATTCCCTAGACTGCCTGTTGGGGCCACTGAATCAATTACTGCCAGACTCGAGTAGAATTGTAATTATATGAACTGATTGGGAATGTCTTATTTCAGTAAGATTCGAGGATTGAAAAAGCTTGATAGCCATCGTTATTGATGAGGTTAAGAAATTTGGCTGCTATGCATAGAGTTAGATGTTACTTAATTAAGAAGAGGAAGTAGTCATAGGTTGAAAAAGATATACCAAACTACAGTCAGGCAAGAATTCAAAAACTTAGAATTGATATGTGCTGAGTCGGGGACGAGTTCACAAGAGTTATGCAAATTTATATCATACCCTTATGATCGTTGATATGTGAGGGAAGCTGATAGGAATAAGTTATTGTTCATGATATCTTGAAGAAAAAAAGGCTGAATTTTTGTGCAGTGAAGAAAAAGTACTTATGAGAAGGCGAGAGAGATAACAGACACGAAGGGACCTTTGAAGCTTTGTAAATATATTGAAATGTATGAAGAAAATGCTTTGACATCAGGTCAAACATCTTGTGAAGGCAGTCTAGATTTGAGTAAAGATATCAAGAACTTTGTGTTGCCTGTGTAGAAGTTGTGAGGATGTGCACGGAAGGTGCAAATTATAGGAAACGTAGCTCTACAGTGGCCAATGAAACCGTCCTCATGTGGGCTGTGCGGAACACTTAACTTCTCACCTAAGCAAAATTGAAATGGCTGAGCACTATTCAATACGCATTTACTTCGACCTGAGGAGCGCGTATGACACGGTTTGGAAGCACGGTATCTTCAGAGAGACTTGTTTTTGGTGCGAAATAGGCGGAGTATCTTGAAGCACCAGTTATGATCGGTTTACTACTATCTTCAGAGAAGTTAGCCGTTTATGCACTGGAGGGCAATATCAGCTTATCGAGCATGGGAGAGAAGACCATCAGTTTGAAGTAGCTATGGTGAATGACTTATAGCTGTCATGTCCATGGATGCTTCGTTACAGGCTGGATTATCCAGTGGAAATTTTGATATATGAGTAGAGCTTTGAGACGATGAATGTATACAACTGAACGGTTTCTTTACGGAAGAAATTTTTAGTGGCGTTTATTATTAAAACAAGTTTTATTCTGTAAATTATTTCAATAATATTTTGGTTCCATTGATTCTTTAACTTGTAATCTTGGAAGCACATTTGTGAGAATCTTATTTCTTTATGTTCCGTTTTGCCTTGGCTGCAGGGAGGCCGATGGAGATGGAGAGCCGAGCATCCGAGAGACCCTCGCCAAGTTTGCCAAGTGAGTCACCTCAGGTTGTGTCCGCCTCAATAGCCACTTTTAGAAGACGACGGATTCAATGAAGAAGTTTTGGCAGCCTATGCGGAGGTGTTGAAGTTGCTTTGCGTTATACTAGTTTGATGATCTTTCTGTTTTGTTCCTGCACTCAGTCCCAGCCAATCATCGAATTACACGTCGGGATCGGGCTCGAGGAAATCTCTCAAATTTATATTTGTGTTGCGTTAACACCGTTTTTTCACTAATTATACATGAAAGTAAATTACAAGGTTTTGCTGAAATTAAAGTTATTGAAATACTTTGCTTTTTGTATAGGTATAACATGTTGATCTGTGCTTGGCATATTTGATTGTTGAGTTCCATGCTGGGAATTTTCATTTTATTAGTCGTGTTCCTTTCGAATTTGTGTGGAGCATCTTCGCTTCATCACAGATTTAGCCCTTGTTTAAGTGGTGATGATACTTTCGTAATTTCGATTGTAACTGTTAATTTTCATGAGATTGTAGGTCGTTTTGATTAAAACGGGCTTGAACCATTTATAACCCAATTGAAGCTAATTTCTTACTGGTTATTTCCTGTTGCGCAGTGCGAGAATTTCCTCCTTTATCTTTCAAAGATGATGCCAGCACCTCTAACCAAAACTACATGTCTGGTTTAGCCCACCAGGTTGGTGCAGGCAACGTCTCAAGGTGTGCTGTTCCCTGACAAACAACGCTAGATGCTTCGGCTATTGTAGCAAATTCTTTGCTTTGCAAATTCTGATAGGTGTTAACGTCGTTTCCACTGGGCCCATGGTAGAGTACATAGCCCTTGGTTTTAGTAGGACAATTTTCCTTGTGTGTTGCAGGGAAGCAGCTCCTCATCAGCCCACCAGCTATCCGTACAAGCTGAAGACTACAGACCGCCTCAGGGATACTAAGACTCATGACAAGAAGGTGGCGTACGCTGCCAGGAAGAAAGAGGCCAAGCGTCTTTTCATGGAGAGGGAGAAGGAGGCGCTCAAAATTAAGAAGGACATGCTTATTGAGCGACTCAATGCCATCAAGAAAACCTCTGGCCAAGAGAAGCTAGCTTTTGATGTAAGTGCATAATATTTGCTGCTTTTGGATACTGGTTCGGTTTCTTCATCAATTTTCCATAAATAGATCATTGTTACAGCTTTTAGAAACGGGTTTGGTGCTCTCACGTACTTACAGGCTTGATGTTTATTTATTACAGTACTAAAGTACCATTTTTTTAACGTACGAATTTGTGACCATATACCTAGAGTCTACTTTCTATTGGAAGAAAATAGATCTCCATTGTTTATGAATTTTCTCATGGGTTTATCATTCTTTATGATGACGAGTGTAAGGAGGGCTTGAAAAAAGAGCTCAAAGGTTCGTTTTAGCGAACTCCCCCTCAAAAGGCTGGTCTCCTGAGCTGGGGGACGGGGCCAGATTAGGGGTCAATGTTTGAGATTTTGCTTTGTATGAGTGTGAGTAAATCAATATGAGAGGGATGTCATAGAGTTGGTAATGAGGTCGTGTGCAGGAAACTCAGGAAAGATTAGTGGGGTCAAGTTAGGTATTGGCATGATAATTACCAGCATTTAATAAAGCACATAATTATACGAGTAATGTAAATAGTGTGAATGTATTTTTGTTCAACCATTTATCAGACTGAGAAGCTAGCTTTAGATGTGATTTCTATGTTTGTTTTCTATTCCGCCTTGGGTACCGGTTCAAGTGTCGAGAATGCAAGAGAGCTAAAAAGTAATCATACTGAAGATATTCAAACAATGGAGATAATTAGAATAGAATGACGCGCTGCACTCATTTCGCTCACAAGTTTCTTTCATATACCTCCTAAATTAAACTGCGTTTTAACTTTAGATGGTCACTGAACTATTCGTACTCCATTATAGAAGAAAATCCGCGTCTCGATCAGCTTCTCGTTCCTCAGCATTTTCCAATTCTGTTGAGCTGACTGTACTCAACGAAAGATATTGCAGTTCCTGAATATTGGGTGCTTGAGGTAACGTAGACGTGTGACTCGGTAGATGGTAACGGTAGCAGCCACCTATCAGGTGGCGTATAATAGGCCATAGGCAATAAGGTTTGATTAGTTAGGTGTCTACCTTATGCTGTGTGGACTGGTGACTCCACAGGAGCACTGTTAGGTTATCTCAGTTATAGATAGACCTTCGGGACTTCTATCTTTCGTTCCCACTTTACTTTTTCAATTTTTACACCTTCGCTATCTCTTTCTTGTCTTTTCTTTCTCTTCCTTCTTAACTAGCTGCTTCTATGCGCAGGGATCTTGTGTGGGTACATGCCTTGTGCCGAAATTACCTATTCTCCTAATTCTATTCTAAATAGTCCCGACTTTTTCTGTGAGAGATGCCAGAGTTACTGAAGCGCTTTTATCCTTATAACCACTACCACTACTATTCTTTTCTTCCTGTTCTTTTTTAACTTGCTGTTTCTCAGCGCAGGCAGTCTTGTGCGGGAAAACACCCGTGCTTAGGTTCAACGGATTCTCGAGTCCATACTAAATGGTCCCTTCTTTTTGCTCCTTTTGGATCACACTTCATGTGGGTGGGAGCTTTAAACTACCTATTGGTTAACTTTTTCCACCCTCTTCATGACTCAAAAGTTTACGCCCTCATTAACAAACTAACAATGCTCGGCTCTTAGGGTTTTACTCCACTCTTACTGTTCTTGTAGGCTTCGGAATTGTTTTTTGTGGGCTCCATGGCGCACTGGTTAACGTGATAGCTTCGCTGCAGGAAAGTTAGGGTTCGACTCCCGGCTCAGGCGCTGAAATTTTACGTAACCTCGAAGTACTTCCCTTGGAAAAGGAAGCTTAAACCTCAAATTCTCACTTGTCTGTAGTTGTAAGGCATTGAAAATCCAACGGTAACCCGTGTTGGAATTGAATTTTTTTTTTATGTTCTGAAGTAGTCGGTAATCCTTGTTTTATTGAGTGATCTTTCATGGTTTATGGAATTAAATTAATTTTGTTGACATGGTTAAGAAAGACTATGTCATCAAAGTACAGAATAATTTTATATCTTTCTATTCTGGAAGAGATAACAATCTTGTTGGAAGGCAAAGGCGTATATGTTCTTCGTTATTCATTATTTTTTATAAATACCTTACTTCATTAATGTATTCATCGTTCAGATAAGCCACTTGTGTTTCTATGAAAGAAAACTTAATTATTGAAAATTGTTTATCTACTACCGGTTAATTAATTAATTAACTAACCGGTACTTTATATGCGTCTTTTGAAAATAGTGCACCCATATTTTTACCCAGGACAAGGAATTGGACGAAGACTTCGACCCTGAGAAGCACGAACAGAAGATGCAGCAAATGTACGGCGACGATTGCGGCGCCATGGAATCGGAAAAACCGCAGTTCGAGTACGACGAATTTATTGGTGAGTTGTTATGTCTTGTGCTCAACGATCTATGTAGCATACAATTTGAGTAGCATACAATTTATGTAGCTTACAATTTATGTAGCTTACAATTTATGTAGCATACAATTTATGTAGCATACAATTTATGTAGCTTTCAATTTATGTAGCTTTCAAATTATGTAGCATACAATTTATGTAGCATACAATTTATGTAGCATACAATTTTCAAATTTGGTGTTCGTATGTGTGCTTCATATTCATTAGGTCTCCCATTTTGAACCGTAGTTCTCTCGCCTTCATCACTTCAGTTACTTAGGCCGACAGTAACCTCGTAGCTGACTTGAACAAAGGTCTTTCATATCCGCACTTTGAGTTTTTCGAGGGTGTTCTCCATCCTCATTCTTTACTTCCAACGTTGATGAAAATATTTGCCTGACGCATGTACAGGGATGGGGGTAACAAGTATCTTAACTGTTGCAGAAGTTCATTTGAATCCATTTCCACACATCGAGCCACTAGAAAACTTGATCATAAGAATTACATTCTAAAACACCAAGCATTGCTATACACCCACACTGGGAAATTTATCAAGCATATGTATGATTTTATACAAATAACAAAAATATGAGCTCGAAAAAATACTTGAACAATGAAAATGTAAACGTTGTATGTATTACGAGTAAATATTTAGTTTCACTGGATATATATAAACTCTGCGACACTTTTTTGTGTTCCTTGATCAAAGCCTGGCAAAATTTACCCTCAGGGAGCATACGATAGGCTATAGGCAATATGGTTGGGCTATTTAGATTTGTCTATCCTATGCTATGGGGACTGGCGTCCCCATGGAGAGCACTGCTAGGTTACCTCAGCTCTAGCTAGGTCTTCGGGACTTCTATCTTTCGTGCCCACTTCGCTTTTTTCCATTCTCATGCCTTCTTCGCTGATAATTCATTTTTTCTTCTTCGTCTTTCTTAACTTTTGTTTCTATGCACAGAGAATCTTGTGTGGGAACACACATGTGCATAGATTCAACATTTTCTAAAGTGTGTACTAAATAGTCCCTTCTTTTCGCTCTCTTGAGATCTCATTTCTTGTGGCTAGGAGCTTTAAATTAACCAATAATCTAATCTAGCCAGCAATTTGTTGTTCGTACTATACTACATTTAGCATTAATTTGTTTTGGTGTATTTTAGCATTTCGGGCAACTATCACATGATTCTACGAGTCGTGCTTGTAGCTCGCTCTCAGAGCTAAGGTGTTCGTGCCATTGATTCGAGAGGCTATAGCTCGAACTATATATTTATGTTTCGAGTACCTGGTACACTATTAAATTAACATGAAATATCCTCAATTTTCAGATGGTGACATGCCAAACTACGACGAAGTAGAGTTCAGGGCCAAGAACATACCTGAAAAGGAACAACAAGATGAAGAAGATGATGAATCAACCAGTGAAGATGATGAGGTTAGAATTCACTTCAAGTGAACTCGCGAATCTGCACGAGCGTTTAATCAAAATTACCTGTAGTTTTAACTCGGTGAATTATAATCATTCGAGCAAACGTGATGAATTCATAACCTCTACGATGCTATTAATTATATGGATTTAGCCTGGGTTAAAACAAAACTAAGAAGCGACTGCACAGAAATTAAGAAGGGGAGATGAACGAAAAGGGTGTAGGCTGTGAGGGACAAGAGTGGGACCAAAGTACGGGAACTGAGTAGCATGAACATGTTTAGCTGCTGCACAAAGCCTCGAATGACGTGGAATCGGCGGGGCAGGCCACTGTGGGAACATAGTGGACCCTTTGGATACTGCAGAGTGTTGAGTATGGAAATAACTTTCATTGTATGGCTTGATAACTCGAGAATTGTTTGGCCAGAAAAAGCGCCCCCTGACCTCCATCACTACACATCGCTGATTGTGAAGATCTGTTGTAGAGATTCCTTTATTTCACTTATAGGCTTCGATTTTTATTTTCGCATCCGACTGGGAGCTGGTCGATGTGATATTTCGATTGAATATTATTCTATTTTTGATACCTTCGTTTCTGTATTTTTTCTAAATATTCAAGAGTCTTGATCTTTGTGTTTCGCAATATGTATTGTTTTAAACTCGCTGCATCTTAGTCTGTTCGTGAATAATTGGAAATTAGTGCTTGATTTTTTTTGATTGATGACGTTCCTTACGTGCGTATGGTATGTTTTTCATTGCAGGAGACTCCTACCTCTGGCCACATCGAAGGCCCTCGAGTAAAAGGTAAGCGCTGCCTCCGTGGAGCCTTCTTACGAGAGTACATTCTCTTTCAAACCTGAGTTGTTGATTTTGATCACTCCAAGGAGTACCTTGGTGAGAAGCCAGGCCTTGTCTGTGTCGTGTCGCATCTTTGTGTCTTTCGTGTGCTCCTTTTACTTCGTAATTTAAGTATAATTTTTTTTTAATTGAAACCCCCCCCTGCAACCAAATCGATGAAAACGTAATTTTGTTTGCTTTAATATAATTTACTATAGAATATAATTTATTCTTGATTGCATACTCATAGCTGCACACTTGAGGAACACAAGTGCGGTGCACCCACCATCTAATTCGAAATGGTACGACAAGAGACGCTTGGGAACACAATGAAACAATTGAAGTTTAGGGCGCAAGCTAGAACAAGTGAATTGTTCCTAGTTTTTATTATTTCCTAGCATTGACGAATTAAAGCCATGATAAATTCGATGTTTTATGAAAGCTTTGTTTTGTTCAGTAGAACAATAAGGCATTGGCTTTGGCTTTCAAAATATATTTTGTTCGTTCTGATATCGTAGGTGTTGGAGCTTCCTATTTATTCAAAAATTGTGCATCCCGTATCATTCATTGACATTGAATTTAGACGCCATAGGTGAGATGCCCGCGGCCACGTGCTCAGGGCTGGCAGGGGCGCACGCGTGCCCGCCGCCAACAGCGAAATTGTTGAGCTTTGTATGTGTGTGTTGGTCGCCTTCACGATCATTTTCATTACCGCACGTGCAGTTCTGTAATATTAATGTTATGCCTAGTCGTGGGACTCGTCAAAAATGATGTCAGTAAGGGGGGGGGGGACTGTTAGGTTACAATTTCTATCTTACGTGCCCGTTTTCATTTTTTTATTTTCACTCTTTCTTAGCTATTTATTTTCTTTTTCTTCATTCTTAACTTGCTGTTTTTATGCTCAAGGGATCTTGTGTAAGGACACGTGTAAACTCACCATTCTCTATAGCCCTCGGTAAATGGTCCCTTCTCCTCGGTTTCGTTGGATCACATTTCTTGTGGATTGGGAGCTAGTTTAACTTACTAAAAATGTAACATAATATGCTGTATTTATTTTTAAATTAATGTCATTTTCAAAGTAACGCATTTAATGAGTCACAATGTTCTAACCATTTCCTCAGAAATTATTCTTTACCAAACCATTTTAACTATAATGCTGTCATTATATCCTATCAAATAAAACTTTGGATATCCTTTAGATCACATTCATTTACGCTATAACATTCAGTATCCTGTCAATGACATGGCTGCTAATCAGCTGCATCGAGAAACAAAGACAGCAAGCAACCAAGTGACTAGTAAAGTGCATTATTATGTTGCATTGTTTTTCTCTTTGATAATGAAATAAATGTACGTTTCGGTTGGTGTGAAAATGTACCAAAGCTAGGAGGCTAAAACGTCATCTTCATATCAACTAATAACTTTTAATTTGTAGCTTATTGACAGTCATCGTTTGACAGGGCAAGTTAGTGGCAGGTTAAATTATTAGTTTGAGAATTCTACTTGCCGCTTCTTCGATGCAGAATTTGAGCGCTGTCAGTTAATGATAGGGATTTTCATTTATATTTCTCTATCTTGCTGTAATAAAATAAACCAGTACTTATCGCCCTTACCTTTGTTGCGGGTAACCATTCGCTATACTCAAACGCTGGCGACAAGGCAAATGAAAAAAAATTGCATTGCTAATTCTTACACACAAATTTAAAAGTTTCAGGCTCATTGCCATCCTCATCAGCTGAGGAAATGCGACGATGTTGGTCATTACGCCATTTTCTTTGAGTAGCAATAGAATTGATCTTTCGTTATAAATTTATTGTTTAATTTGTAGTCAATTCTAATGTTCGAACTCATTTCGTCGGAAGCACTGACAGCGGTTCTGGTAGCGCTTGCCGTCAGGAATTCACATCCTTTACTCAATTCTCTTCGTATCCTGGCCTAGAAATCTCTCATGATTTCCTCGTACTTTCTAAATCATTTTTGTTACTTTAAACATTCATGCTCTGAATGCAGTACATAAAGAACCATGTTTGATTTCATTGAATGTGCCGTTTGCCGTAGTTTGATGAAAGCTGGCGTTGGCATCGCATCTGTCCTCCTCTAGTCTGTACTCCTCTCGTCTGTCCCCCTCCTCTCGTCT
>VOMN01010546.1:0-18983 GCA_014899125.1 Orchestia grillus
AAATAATTATTATATCAAGAGAAGTTTAAGACTTCATTCATATTATATAACATCTCGGTCGGTGGGGTGGGAGGATGTCCGACGTACGCTCACTCCATTCATTGAACGAAGATCGCTCGAGAGCGCTATTGCATCAGCCGTGTAGCTGCCGTTCCAACGGTCTCTCGTGCTCTCGCTGGAGATGTCCTCACTGTTCTCACTTCCTTTCGTATTAAAATACGTAGACGCCGGTCTCCATGGCGGAGCTTCTTTGTCACTAATTAAAACTTTTTTATACTTATGTGCCTCGTGGAGTCATAACAGCCTCAATTATAGGCCACCCTATAGAATTTCATGTCAGTAAAACACAGTCTCATACCGTCATCGTCACTTTATTTTAGGCCAAGAAAAATATCATTTTATAATCAGGAGAGATGTCTCATGCTGACAGATAAGGATTTCTGAATCTATTTCACCTCTAGAAAGTAATGGAAACACACAGTTTTCCTGACATTTTTCCTCGTTAAGCTATATACTGTACATACCTCAAGGATTTTAGCTAAACGCCGTCAGTAACTTTACATTTTAGTGTTTTAGTAACTAAACAATTTCGCTACAATGATAACAATGTGTGAACTACTCTGCAGCCAGCCCCCGTTGTAAACTCACTTACCAGGCTGCATAGTCGTTAGCCTCCTGGGCCTGCTACCTCTGCAGCCTCCTGCAGACGTGCAGTGTTCCGGGCCTCTCAGCCCCGACGTCTGCAGCGTTGCCAGCCTCTCTGCCCAACCCCCGGCGTCTGCAGTGTGCCAGCTTCTCAGCCCAGCCTGACGTCTGCAGCGTTGCCAGCATCTCTGCCCAGCCCCCGGCGTCTGCAGNCCGACGTCTGCAGTGATGCCAGCTTCTCTGCCCAGCCCCCGACGTCTGTAGTGTTACCAGCCGCTCTGCCCAGCCTCCGACGTCTACTTTCCGTTCCCTCGGAGTGAGATCAAGTGCCCCAACGCCTCCGAATTAGCGTTGATCTCCCGACAAATGACCCCAAAAGTTCAAATCAAAAAGAATTTCCCAGCCCGGCCATGTGAGGGGCGAGGCGCATCCAAATGGCGTTCATGAACAAACTTCAGCTCGCAAAGTTTGCAACGAACTTTTTAACCTTGGCTCGACGAAGTTACTAACAACTCGGAAAGTAAATAGACGCCTAGATGAATGTTACTTCGTGGGTTTCAAAGAAATTATTTGCTATAAGGGAAAATCATTTAGCATTTTAGGTCAAGTTTGAATACCGACACTTCGGTCAGACTTTGTGCTAACAGAATACCATTAGGAAAATACAGAATATACCGTGGTTTGAGGATAATATGTTTGGTGACGCGGAGAATATACTTAGAAGATAAAAATTATTATTTCACGTTTAAAGTATACCTTCCCAGGAAATTTCATATCCATTACTACTATTTAGAAAGCATGCTTGTATGTATTTGATACCGTATGCAAATTTTGGATAACAATTCCAGGAAATAGTATAGAAAGGCCTTAGAAAACATTTTTTCAAATGAAACGGACTATAAGAACGATTACATAACCATGGGGAGAGCATCTTCCATGGAACACGGCTTGGAAAAATTCATAGCTGTAACTCCGCAGGGCAAAAAATGTTTGCCTAGGTGCTCTTTATCACTCACTCCAATTTATAGACAAGCTTTGTACCGATGCACTCTCTGTACCCAGGTATCCCTGTACTTATGTATTCCCGGTACTCATGTATTCCCTGTACCCACGTACTCCCCGCACTTTTGTATTCCCTATACCCATGTACTCCTTGTACTGATGTATTCAGTACCGAAATCAAACGGCCAATGCAGGGCCTGCAGGTAACACAAAATTTAGTCATGAATTTTTTGATTTGCAATCAGATACATTCACAAATGAATGTATTTTCATTACTTCCTCGAAGCTCACCATTACTGACATTCCATCTCTTTTTCTCCTCCTTGAATTAGATTATTGTTTCAATAAAATTCACTACTCTGGCAGACTATCTGTAAAATTTCACTATATTTTTCCGTAACAAAAGTAATCTTTGTAACTATAGGGTGGACAAAAATGCACACTTTAGACGCTCTAGCGTTGGACATGGAGACATTTTCTGAGCAGCGCCACAGATTCGAAGCAGCAACGGCGGTTGAGGGATCCTGTTTCGGCTCCAGCAGACCGCGACCGGTGCGTCACTCCAGCCAAGACTCAGATGGCCACCGTTCCGTTCCCTCAGCGTGCGCTGGAATAGGTCGCAGAGCTGCTGCTGGCGGTGTCTCACCGTGCCATCAGAGCCCTTGTATACTCGCGTCCTCCAATGCTGCCGACGACCGCTGCGGCTTTGAACTTTAATTCCATTTGAGTCGTCCTTCAGTTAATTTTATAAATCTGTTGCTTAGGTCAAACGAAAGCGTACCATTTGGTTGAAATTCTATTCGGACGAAGATAGGTTGATTTTTTGAGTTACGAAATTCTAAGTATAAGAAATTTCTAAAATCTCTACGATTGCACTAAAAACAAACGTTTTTGACTCATAAAAATTTTTCATCAGTGTTCTGAGTTACTGTAAAATGAAACTCAGATAAAATTACGTGAAAACGGTGATGCGACGAGGATATAACATTCAAAAAATAAAACACTTTCGACAAAAATTAAAAAATCCTAACCCAAAATGTACAGTCTAACTAGTGGCCTGCAGTCATCAAATTCAGGCCTACGTTTAAAAGCCTATGCAGTACAGAGTGTCTTTGCAAGAATATTTAACCAGCAATGGCCTTCCAAGCAGTGTATTATTGCAATGATTTCAAGATTCAGATATTTCGGCTCAACAGTAGGCAAAAAATGCTCTAACAGACCGAGATCTGTACAAAATGCATGTGTAATTCAACGCGTTTCGTTGAATTTGCCGCAGATTTAAAAACATCGACTGCGCAACGTTACAGTCAACTAGAAATTTCACGAAGATCATTGTTACTCATCCTGACACAAGAGTTGAAACTTTTTCCACATAAAATTCAAGTGACACAATTGAAAGAGTTTGCAGACCATCAAGAAAAAAATGACTTCGCACGTGCATTTCAATGGCGGACGAATAATGAGACTTCTGCCTCACCCGTAATCGTATATGATGAGGCCCATTTCTATATCAGCGGGCGTGTTAGAAAACAAAACTGCCGGTTCGGGTGTGAAAATCAATTAGCAGCCATTCAGCATATAAATCCATTTTTCAACGCATATTTTTTTTCGTTTTTCAAGATTCATCCGACATCTCTGATGAACCGTCTTCTTCAGCGTTCTTCAAGGATGGTCGATAAGATTGAAATCTAGGGATTGGCTTGGCCCTGCGAGAACGTTGATTTTGTTTTTCATAAAACATTCGGGTACTATATTTGCATCGGTTTAGGATCGTTATCTTACCGGAACATCCATTCGCGTTTTCCAAATAAGCGCTTCGCTTCAGAATGAGATGCTTTCCAGTATTTGATGGTACATGCCCCATCCATCTTCCCATCGAAGACATGAAGTACTCCAGTGTCAAGTGCTATGAAATAGCCCCAAACCAATATACTGCCACTTCCGTGCTTCACAGTTGGGATGGTATTAGGCCTCTCATATGCTGCTCCTTGTGTCTCCCATACATGACAAAAGTATCTATTACGTCAAACAATTTAATCTTGGATTCATCGGACTGAATAATTGTCTTCTAAAACGCTAGTCCTTTCTCCGAGAGTTCGTCTGCACGTGTTTAGACGACTTGCGACGGGGCTTTGCGCAGCATGGGAGCTTTACGGAGTCAAAAACAGTTAATCCTATTGCAGTGAAATTATCTACAGACAGGTCATTCACTCACTTCTGCCTCGGAGGCTTCCAAATCAGTTTTTAACTCTTCGCGAAACACCATGGGCTTATTTCAAACTTCGTCATTAAAAGTCGAGGAAACCGAAGATGTGGAACACTTCAGTGGAACACCTGACCTCAGCAAGTAAACAGTTGAGTAAAATTCCTTAAGCTCATGAATAATTCAACCAACGGTATAGTGCACCACATCAATCCTCGGAGAAATGTTTTTGGACTATATTCCTTGAAAATGAAGCCGAACTTTTCGCTTCCGTATATACTCTGCGACTCTTTTGACGTTCGGCATAATGTCCTTTGGACGACTGTATGCTATGACTGCTCATCAGTGAATGCCCGTCTAATTTCAAGTTGAACAACTTTATTTTTTTCTTGAAACATCTGTAATGTCCTACAAGTAATCCAGATACGATGTGCCGGGAAAAATTTCATAATTATCGCCTAAAAGTTGTTGCACAGAAATTGTTGAATTCTTTTGTCAAGTGCCATGTACAATTTTTGTGTCTATGAAGCCGCTTACTGATTAAGTTATATATTATGTTTTAATATTTCCCTTTGTTACCTATAATTTTTGTTCCATAGAAGTTTTACATACGTTGGCTTGCTAGACGTTTTATAAAAAAGAGATTTAAAGCGAGTAATTACTTATGTCCCCTCGCTGCATAGAATCGCTATGCAGGAGTTCATAAAGTTCCACAAATGTATTGTCAAAAAATATTTGAAATAAATTAAATATTTTAAGTTAAGTATGTAATGCTTATTAAGCTGAAAAGGAATAATTTTGCAATTCCAGTAAACCTAACTAGAATTTTTCAATCTTTCACTTGCGTGTCGGTGAACAACGGACGCACTGCTAGATAACACCAGCCGTTGGTAACCGCATGCGAGTGTTGCTCCAAAACTCGCAAGTCCTCGAGGAATTTGAAAAACGTTCAGCGCAGAAAACTCGCCAAAGCGGGAAAAAGTCACTTGATGATTCAACTTGAGGAGAGTTTGTAGGCAAAAGCTTTCGACGACGTGAGCGTTTTGCCCAGCAGTTGTACGCTCGCAGGAAAACTCGAATGCTGAAGCGGCAGGGTGTTACAAATGGACTTTTTTTCGCAAATTTAGGCGAGCGTGAGTGCCGGCGGACAGCTCGAACGGTTAGGAGGCAGACGCGCCAACACAAGCCCAAAGTTAGCAGCATATGTTCTTCTTGGATTCTTCAATGCCGCCTCTTCCTTTTCATCTTCTCTCTACCATTTTTTCTTCTGTTTCCTTAGGATTCCAAAATCTTTCGGAGTATATGAAGTAGAACAGGAACACGATGGGTATCCAAGTAGGTTTACTTTTTTCTTTGCTAGTTTAAAATGCAAGCATGACTTTCTATTTATACTTGAACAATATAGTAATAAAATTCAACAGGAAGAACACCTTAGTATATTTTAACCATTTGTGAATTTATTGCATCATCTCAACAAAAATAAATGTTAAGCGCTTTTCAAGCGTTTCTGCAACGTACCAACAATGAACTTGAAGCCCCTTCTAATGGCTCCTAATGGCTTCCGTGCAATGCCGCGCGTGATGATACATTGTGCATTGCTCGTCCGCTTAGCAATAGATCATTGGTCATTGGTTGGGCACTGACACCTCGTCCTCCTATTCTCCTCACGTGTCTCTTAAGATTTCCACCTTTCACCCTCTTCGGGAAATTGCTAACGCAAAATAATAATGCGTTTTAGTGAATAATACGAATTGGAGCTTCACAAGTTTTTCGCTTAAAATCCTGAAGGGTTTTAAAAAGTATGAATTTAAATTTGTCAATGATTGACGATAAAATTGGATAAGAATGAAAACAATGCATATGAAGGAAGTAGTTCTCTTGTTTCCTTTGTTTTACTTCTATTCTTTTGAATTCAAAAACACACTTTACATTTTTTCGTGTTCAATATTGTGGCAATGTATCTGAAATAAATCGTTATAGAATATATCGACCATTAATGACAGTAGTAATTTTTCCCCCACATTATTTGCTAAAAAAATTCTTTAGACTCACCATATGGAAGAATTATGTTTCTGCAAATCAAGCTTCCTGCAGGGAATCTTACCCAGTTCAATAAATATCATTCTGTTTTAATAATGGTTGACGATAGCTTCTATCGCTTCATAGCACTTCGTAAAATTTCAGGAAATTAATACAGGATATCAGACGAATGACTCAAAAGAATTTCCAGCTACACAATTTTAGTAAATTTATCTCTCGTCCGAAGAGCATCAAATCGATCCCTGCCTTCAGTCACCGGAGGTCGTCCGCTGAACGTAACATCTATCGTCGTAACCGAATCTCATGCACCTATTCCCTTCCAATTCAGTTGCTCATGTATCAGAAATTGTGTCATTATCTTTTGTGTCGGATACCAGACCCTGTGGACGCTCTTTCATCTAATATCTTCAAAGGTTTGCCCCAATTATGATGTTGCCTGTCACTTGACCGTGCACCAGCCCAGTTTACCTAATGGTAACTTAGATCACGCAAAGAACAAGAGTGTCGTTTTTTCTGATCAAAGAAGACATAGTGCACTTTCTTCCCCTGAAACTTAGCATCAAGTCACTCTTTGCATTATTAAGGAATGTCATGTACACTTCATTGCAAACACTTATCCGGGCCTGAAGAAAATTAATGTCACTGATCGTCAGGAGAGAAAAAAATAGCCGAACACATGGTAATACGTCTGCTGGGTCAATGACGCAATTCTTTAAGCCTTTCTGATGTTTCATCTATAAGCTTCGGAAAACAGACAATGTACATCTTAGTTTGGTAATATAAGTCTCATTCAGATAATGTAGGTCTCAGTTAAATAATATTGGTCTTATTCAGATAGTGTAGGACTTAGTTAGATAATATAGGTGTCAGTGAGATAATGTAATTCTTTGTTAGATAATAAAGGCATCATTCAGATAATATAAATCTTAGTTTGATAATGTAGGCCTTATTCAGATAATGTGTATAGGTCTTAGTTAGATTATAAATGTCATGGTCTCAGTCAGATAATGGAGGTTTCGGTCGGATTGAAGATTAAATGAGAATCAGAACATCGATCATCGAGTCAATACATTGTCAGGTTACAAATTGAAGAGAACCTTTCTCATGTACTCCATACCCTGTACCGAAAAATCTGATGATAATTTCAGCAACTTGTACCACTTGATAATTTTACGTCTCATGCCATTAAATTAAACAACTGAAAAGATGTTTTTCTGGGACGATATTTATAAACAATGCACAAACCTCTCTGTGGAGCATCATTAGGAATGTCCAAAAATTTTCACTGTATCATAGCTGATAATTCTCAAAGAAGTTCTCTGGACCATCTTTGACAATATCTAAAAGAAATTCGTGGATCCACCGTTGATGACATCCAGAAATTTTCCTGGACTGCCACAAATATAAAAAAAACTCACTTAACCATCATCGAAAATATCCACAGAACCTCTCTGGACCACCGTTGCTGGAATGGTTATAAAAAATACTTTAGAGTCTAGACCATCATTGACCTCATCTGAAAAAAATGCCGGAGCCGGAGCACGGTTTACTTTTTTGAATTTATATCGCGCTTGTGTTTTGACTAGGCATTTAGAATTACGGTTTCTGCAGTTTTATTAAAAAAATATGGAAGATGACGTAGGTGTTCAACGAGTGGAGACAGCGAAGTCATTTACTGCTCATTCAATAGTTTTCAAAATCAAAATTAGGTTCGTGAACTTGGTGCCTTTCAGACCGGCGCCACTCTAAAGAAACGATTGGTGCGGTTATGTTAAATTGATTCAAAAAAGGAATTATTTCTGAAAACGAGTGGAATCCCAATGCTAAACTGCTGTGAAAATAAGTAATAGCAAGCTCACCTGGTATTAAAAAAGCTAGTGAAGCCAGGTGTTTGATTTAAAGTCTAAAAAAAATTAACTCTCATTACCAACATGACTTCTACCAAACATTCGTCCAAGAAACTCTACGGTTATTAAAATGTGTATTTCGTTTTCCTTCTTTTTCGTTTTTCGATCGGGAAATGGCATCAACACCGCCTAGTGTACTTGAATAAGATCACTACTTCGGAACTACCACGAACACATCAATACAGGATCAATGCCACAACCTCACACAAGATTGTCGAGCAGAATTACATCTGGCATCACCTGCTCAAGAAAAATTTCCTGCTAGAAATTTATTCTGAATTTCTGAGAATTCGATTGTCGAACACAGCGAAAACATCCCATTTGGAGTCAGTATGCGAATGTAAAGTGCTGTGCCCGTGACTGTTAAATTCTATTGATAAATATTGAGTGTCAAATATTGGGAAGATCTTCGAGCAGATCTTGAGAATCAAAACAATCTTTGTCTTCCGGAATACTCGAGCGCACGAAGGGCAAGCGCATGCAGTTCCCAGAGCTTACCCTGTCTTGTTTTCCGCGGCTTGTGCAAAGACGACGCCATTCCGGAGTTGTGTCTTTGTCCCGCTTTTTCAGGTCTACGAGCGAAGGCCTCTGGCAAGATTGAACTTTTGTGGATAGTTGTAGTGTATTTTTTTCAAATTGAACAATCATCATTGCAAGACCTTGTCTTATATTGTTGAAAATCCCAATTTAATATTACAAATTCTGACGTACACGAACATTGGTACTATCACATATTAAGTCATACTGCCATATAATGAGCCACTTACCAGTTTTTTGACGCATTATATTTTAAGAGACTTAGTTTGAAAGCTGAAGAATTTTGCTTATGCACTGAGGATTTAAGCAGCAAACCAGGCTCATATGCACCCTAGGTATCCTGTCAGGAGATTTACGCCCAGCCAGCTGCAGCCCACAACGCGAGTCTGGTCTTCAAAATTTGGATCTCCCCATGAGAAACCTCAAGAGCGAGGAAAATAAAATTCGGTTTGATTAGAACATGAATTGCTGAGAAATCCTGATTACTCGACAGCTTGCATATTCATGTTTATTTGATAATGGAAAAGGCCTCCTAAAACGGAATTCTCATTAGTTTTATTGGTCGTTTGTTCTAGTAAGTAATAGTATAAGGCTCAACCTATAAGTACATAAGTATTAGTATGAAGAATGTACTCATTCTTCTACTCATCATGTGATGTTCTGGAGAACTAAAACCCAAAATGATAGTAAATAAGTACCTGAGCTCTTGGAAATCTTAGTTTCTTCACATTTTAGGGTCTCCTTCATCGCTGACCTCAGGCCTTCTTTGATGAGAGAAGCTGACGCAGAGTTGTATATGCGTGAAAGTTATAAGTCTAAGACGCATTGAAGTTATTAATGTGTCTAGGATGCATGGAAATTATCAATCAAAGGACGAATTGCAGTTATCAGTCGAAGAACGAATTGCAGTTATCAGTCTAAGGAGCATATTAGTTAACAGTGTAGGAATGTATTGAAATTATTAATTAATTTAAACACGCATTAATGTTATTCATATTTCTAGGAACGCGTTGAAATTATTAATTTGTCTAGGGACGTATGGGAGCTATTAGTCTAAGAACGCATGTAAATTCTCAGTCTAGGTACCTATGAGAGTTTTCGATGTACCCAGGAACGCATGGAAGTTATTGATGAGTCTAGGAACTCTTAGGAGTTGTTAATGTATTTAGGAACTTATAGATGTTATTAATGTATCTAGAAACTCATAGAAGTTGTTAGTGTATCTAGAAACTCATAGAAGTAATTAATATATCTAAGAACTAATAGAAGTTATTAATGCATCTAGGAATGGTTGAATATTGTTCATGTGGCTTTAAATGCAAGGAAGTGTGGAAAGTTAGGATTGTAAGTCATTATCCTTAATTAATAAGCGATCATAATTAGGTGAACTGTCGTAGCTTTAAAAATTACGAGAGCACCAATAAATTATGGCATGTTGTTGCAATCATGCCCAGCCTGAATTATTGCCACAACACGCAAAGAGTGTACCGAAATCAAGGCACCATCAAATAAAAGCATGCTAATATAATCGCGCCCAGTTTTAATAATTGTTACAACATGCAAAGAATGTACCGAAATCAAGGCACCGTTAATGAAGGCACTTCAGTACCACCACACCCAGTTTTACCCTCTGCTTCACGCGTAGAAATCAGAGTTCCGCTATAAGCTGTTTCAATCGAGTTTACTTCTCTCAGACTTTTGTGTTTTGTTTCATACTTAACTTTTTTGTAACGTATAGCACTAAAATATCAATCTTATTGCTATTAATGGTAACTTTTGGTTTTGTTTAGGCCGGAAGTCGTTGAATTTTCTATATACTGTAGAAATGAGCCATGGGTTTCACATCACAACGCGTCCCGGGAGAAGACAATGCAGGATGTGATTTCTGCCGATCAGCATAATGTTGAAATTCATTCGGTGCCATCCGAGATTGCCGGCGGCTGGGAAGCATCTCGATAATGTACAATATTCACCTCGGCGGTGTGGGTAAAAGATGCCTATGCACTATACACTATTCACACAATGGAAGAGCCACCAAGATTTTTTAAACTAACATTAAGGGCTGCAGAGGATCTCAGGTATAGTACAGACAATTTTAAAGGAATAACGATTCTTTCATTCCTGTGAAAGCTTTCAATACTGCAAGTTAAAAATTCTTAAACGAGTATTTTTTGTTCATTTTCACTGAGTGGGAAGTTGTGTGCAATAGCTAAAATCAAAGTAAACGACAAAAAATGGTGAAATTTACAATGCTATGAGGTATTGATTCATCGAAGTTGTTATTTTGTTCAATGAAAACTTCATTGCATTTAAGAAAACATTACACAAAATTGTTTACTTGATTCTTTCAGGATTAAAATTTTATAATCAAATTCGAAGAGGTGAAGGCTCGTGGGTGTGATTGTAAACAATTGGACATCAAGGAAGTGTAGGTGCATCTCCTGCAACAGTGTGTATACACTCACACCTTGTGGAATATCAACTTTTATGGTACATCGACGTTCAAAACAGTACAAACTTTTTATTTCGATATTTGCGTCGAATCAGATACCGACTGAATTTCATGTTCAATAATCTCTTAAATGTACAGCTCGCGGAAGCTTCTACCTGAATATGAAATCAGATCACGCCGGAGAGAGAAAACGCTCACGGAAAAGGCTTCAATTGGCCTCCCTGATGGAAGTGATGCCGTCCCAGAGGGCGCTGTTCTAGGTCCAGCCAATCTCCAGGACGGCCCCCAGTCGCTCCTGAAAGCCCTTCGAACCTTCGTACCAGCGCCAATGGAGCGAAAATATTGCGAGAACTCAATCACTTTCCAGGCCAACGGAAGCTCTGGGATTTCGGTGCCAAAATGACAAGAAATAACTTGTGAACGTTCATTGAACAACATTTCTTTCAACTTGTTCTCGCACATTTTGAAGCATGTAGTCATTCAGTTACATCAGTTTAATGGTCCCTGAGGTGACGTCATGATCAAATTGCCTGCCCAAGGAATTGAACTTGTTTTTTGCTCAGAACCTAAAGAGGATTGAAACTGAATTCATTTGTATGCATTCTCAGAGTATAAAGACACATCTAAAAACGAGGTTTAGCATTGGTTTTCTCTGTCTCTACTGTCACAAATGAAGAGGTATTAGACTTACAGTACATGAGTATCGTAAGGATATCAAAATTATGTCCATATACAATCCGTGTTTGATCTGCAGGTATAAATTCAAGCATCCGACAGCCAAACCGCTCTCAACGCTGGATCAGTTTGCAGGAAAAAGTTTCATCTTTTGGTTTTCAAAACCTTGGTTTAGAAATAAAATGGTGCCATGTTACCCACTGCTGTCATTAAATACAACGCTAGGGTTCGAAATGAGCTGTTCATTTTACCTGAACTGCTTGAACCATCAGCATTTCATCTGTCCGGCTGATATCAAGCTATATTATAATTAAGAAACACATTTTTAAATAGTTTTTAAAAAGGTGTTTTCAGGTATACAAATGGATAGGTTACTTTTTTATTGTGGAAAAATACTCCCACATCTCATTTATTTCCATTTTGTTTGTCATCTCACTGATACAACTTGCTAATTACACTCTCTCAAGTAAATATACAACGATTTTTCGAATGTGAGCTTAAGATTTATGGGACACGAGGTATTGCGGCGTGACAATTTTTAAAATAAGGCGAACGTCAGACGGTAAAATGCCTCGCTAAAGCTTTCATGATTGTGAAAATAAGAGATTACTGCACCAAGAGAAGTGTAGTGATAGAGTTTGTGTGTGTACCATCGTCACTGAATGATGGCAACTAATTTGTCAAAGTCTTCAGATTGAGACATTTGATATTCAAGTGAATATCGTGAATATTGATGGAAACGTCAAACTGTTTCCATCGACATTGAATGTGTAATGGAAAACTGGACGCGTAAACCATCAGAACTACAACGAACCTCCCCAAAAGCGATTATATTTACTCGCCTCTGATGTAATTCATCGCACTTCGACTCTTTAAGCCAGGCTTGGGCAGATATTGACCACCAGCTTAAGTGTCCCGAGAAGTTTTAATCGAGTTTTAGAGCAATTCTAGCCAGGGCTCATATCTGAATTAGGTGGGCTAACTCATAAGGAGAATTTGGGAATACTTCCTGATGTGAAACTACGAACGTGTGGGAAAAGTTCAGTTGACACTATACATTTGCAGGAAGTATATTGCTTCAAGTAGTAAATTGCTCAGTGAACGTAAAAAATGTTGTGATGAGGGTTTTCTTCCGAAGGGTCCATGTCGCTAGTCAGACTGGGTCTGCCGAGCTATGCTAGAGAGGAATAGAAATTTCAGATCGGGGTTTTGGCACACTTAGGGAATTGCTGAGCAAAGTGCTTGGCCAAGAAACCAGGTAACTAATTCACAAAACGATCAGGATTAACGCTGTTACTCATACGGAATCTTTATAAGTTTTCATGTATAAAATGAGGAACTGAGCATATCGCTAAAATATTTCACGGTTATTCACCGTCACACATTTTCACCCAGCTGAAATGGGTCTTGTGTGAGTTGCGAACACAAGTGAAATATTTATCGTGCCGTGTTATGTTGTGTCATGTTACGACACAGGGTGCCGTATCATGTTGTAACCCGTGGCGTGTTGTTGTGTCATGTTAGGAAGCTCGGTGGCTTGTTACAGTACGTTGTACAGCGTCACATTGCAGGGTGACCGTAACTCAAAAGAAATAAGAACCTAATTCCGACCCAGCCAGCGAATTTACCATCGTCACTACGAAAGAACGTGTCATCAGCTGACAATGACAAGTACAAAGCGTACTTTTAAGTACGTCCCTAATAGTTTGATTCACTGCAAGCAATTAGGAAGTAGAAAAACTTTTACAATAACTTTTTTAAGCTCCAGTTATCGATTTCCAGATTTCAGAAGCTCCCTTAGGATGTGCCTTAATTTATGCGTCACAAATATGACAGCTTCAATGAGTAAAACTTATAAGTTTGCCATTATAAGTCACCAATGACTGCTTCAAACTTTGTCACATACGGATTTGTTCCAAATTTTCTTTTCTCAATGGTTGTCTTTCTACTCGCCTCGTACCTCAGCAATGGGCCATCTTGACTTAAGAAACCAACATCATTTCCCTTGTACATCTCAAATTAGACAAGCTTCTCTCTGAGAATTCAATTCCGCGGCAGCTGCAGAAGCCGCTACAAAGAGTGCTGATAAGTAGTTCCAGCAGGGGCTCTCGCCCAACTTACGGCTCCAAGTTTCGCACAACATGATAAAATATTTCGTTGTTGATCCTTCGGTTGAACTTCGGAAGTTACGAGCGAACACTTCGTCGAGAGGCCGTGTAGAGAATTAGTTTTGGCTTTTACTGCAGATATACGAGTGCAGTTTCCCATGAAGATTGTCAGTTTGGCGTGCGTTATGATACTTACTGGCCTCACCATGCATGTTGATTGAGCGTTCGATACTCCAACTCTGTGTCGAAAAATAATTTTTAACTATCGTCCGTTGAAATGCTACGGGTTGCTTTCTCTGCGTGAAGCGCCTCGAACGTTTTTTATTCAATGTTCGAAAGATGAAGTATATTTTATGACCTTTAGAGAGAAAAATAACGTATTGAGCTTATCGCTAAAATATTTCCCTGTCGTTCAACATCACTCATTTTCACCCAGCTATGATGGGTCTTCTGTGAGTGGCATTTTATTTTATATTAGATCAACGGATCGGTTTTGTATACCTGCTACAATAATCTCCAGCTTACCTTCTACAATTTGTCAGACTCGCTTTGGTGGAATGTTCTACCAGAAAATTGCGGTAGACTCTCAGTGAAAATTTTCTGACTTCAGTACCTGTAAAGAAGCACATTCGTCTGCCCTTAATTGAAAGGTATATCGCCTCGCACGAGGTAAGCAATCGGCACAAGTTCACGGCTGGTGCGCTCATTGGATTTCCTGTGCCGCCGTAGCCCAAGTTCCCCAGCTTGCGAGGTTCCCGGTCCAGTGCGGGACCAACTTCTCGAGCTGTTACTTTACAAAAGTTACGTGCTCAACTCGCAAGCCCAACCAGGTTCAGGAAAATATCTGCCATCAAAGATCAAAATTTTGAAATTGAACTAGACCTACGAGAACATTCTTTGCTTGCTGACAACTTTCTTGAATATCATTCATTCAATTTATTTCTTTGGTCACAGTGTTCACAACAAAAATGCTTTAACAAACGTGTGTATGTGTGTTCATGCCTTCAACATTAGTTTTCGCTCGTGAAGAGTAAAAACACAGG
The DNA here is from genome assembly GCA_014899125.1 of Orchestia grillus. Classification (NCBI taxonomy): domain Eukaryota; kingdom Metazoa; phylum Arthropoda; class Malacostraca; order Amphipoda; family Talitridae; genus Orchestia; species Orchestia grillus. The sequence goes on from VOMN01010546.1 coordinate 14,613, forward strand.
GTTATGTCGATTCTATTCATGATGATAAAAGTAATATTATTTTCCCAGTATTTTAAGTGAGTCTTTTACTTGTACTCACCAAGCAAGTCTCTCGGCCGCTCTTGCCAAGTCCTTTGCTACTTTTCAAGGCTTGTGCCTCGTCCCGGGTGCAACCGGGGCTTTATTCCAGACTTATCTCCGCAGAATTCAGGTACGATAGCGGTTGCTGTTCACCAGTCCAATATCAGTAGAAAAGCTTTCCCCCAGGCTTCTGTTTGTCCAAACTTGTCGATGTCGAGACCGGCTGAAAGCTTTTCCAGTGGTCGGCATTTCATCGACTCTTAAATTTGTTATTATCTGGACACAAACACGAGTCCCAAATCCTATCACTTGTTCTGAAAAATACGCTATTTGTTTTACTACGTCCCTGAAGATGACGACACTTTACTGACACATCAGTTTTGACACGGTCAGACATTCTTCGTATATTTAGAGGCCGATGACCAAAATCCTCCTGCAGACAGAAGTAGATGAGCCTGCCATCATTCAGGTCCTGTCGGTGAGCGGCAGTGAAATGAATTTACGAGAGATAGGAAGCAAAATGTTCTTAGCCGCTCAACCTGAAAAAACTTCTAACTGCTGTCAACACGATCAGTTTGGTATACCTAACGACAGAAGTCTGGCCGGAGAGTCGGAAATTAACAAGTGACAGTTCCGGGAACTTAACTGAAACGATCAACTCACTTAAAGCAAGTCGTATTTATGAATTCCGTATCAGATGTGTTAGATAAATGGATGTATGTAGGTGGTGTGAAAGATGTGGAATTTCAAAGAGGTGTGCAATCATGCAACTGCCCGAACTAAACTCTAAAGTCAGCGGAAGACCAGCCTGGAGTGAGGAAATATGCTGACGTCGGAGTCTGGCCCGCTTGCCTTAGGAGGCTCTGCTACTTATGACCCTTGAAATTCGGGTCGTAAGATTCCAGATCTTCCGTAAAATTCCTGATACGAGCGTCTGCGTCCCGTTTCCGTACAAATTCGTTCCGTACAACACTATTCCATCCATCGCTGCTGGTGTACAAGAAAACCGTGAGCCGGTTTCTGTCTGAAGTAGTAGAAATGTGCGAGTTAGGGCGTCAGAGTTAGTACTGAGCCGCTCCGCAGCGCAGCGGCCTGCCAATGGGCGATTTAGATTTGAGTAGCGAACATGTGTTCCTCGTTCATTATCTCGTCCAGTAAAGGTAACTTGGCTCCTAGCAAACGACCTCATTAAAGTGATTTGTAAGACACGCCATATTAATATTCAGGAAGTAATATTAAATTTGAATTAGAAAGTGACCTGGATTAATGAATATAAATGCTTTGTTGGCACAGCAAGTGTATCGTACTTAATTCTCAAGCCAACCAAGATGTTTCAGTTTTTGGTCTGTGCGTGTGTTGTGCGCCACAGCTGCGGCTCCTCCACTGCCAGGTTCGCCCTCGACTGTGTTGCATTCGTTCAGAACAACTTGTCCATTGAAACTTTCATTTCGTAATTTAACGAGCACGTAAATGAGGCAGGGACTGAGATAACGAATGTCTTGACCCCTATGGCCGTACGTAATTCGAATATACTTGGCCCGTTACAGAAGAAAATTAATTGAATAATTCAGAAACAGTGCATGTTGGCCCACGTTATCATGATTCCTTTCGCCGATATTAGGATTGAATGTGCTGGAAGGATATGATCAAATGATTACGTAAACGTCAAATTTTACTGGCCAAATTTTCCATTAGGGTAAGGAAAAAATACATCGTCTACACAATATTTTAAGTCAGAGCCAAGTAAATTATTTCATTGTAATTGAACGAAAAAATCAGGGCTCGTAGATTTGCTCGTACCTCAAATCTTGATGATTTTACACTGACATCTCATCGCTGAGAAATATCTTCTCCTGCTAAAGCAGATAAGTGCCAGACGCTACTATCGTTCCTGATACTAGAGAGAAACTCCTGAAGAGTCTTCACTGATCCTCAATATTTATTTCCTGGTTTTGAATAATACCTACCAATGGGGATTACATCTGAGGCGGTCATAAATATTTACGTAAGAGATGTTGAAGAGTTACTACTAATGAGGCAGGCATCTGATAGTGATCATCAGTATTTACTTCCTGGTATTAATGAGTACCTACTGATGAGCGTCACTAGTGTGGGGGAACATCAATGTCTGCTGAACAATGTAGAAGTTCCTGCTAGTAAAGCTTACATCTGCACGTGAACATTAATAACTTTCTTTACAGTTTGAATATTTTTAGAGGGGAAAAACTTATTCCTGGTTTTACTGCTTCTTAGATGAAAAACTTGTGTTTCCTAGGCTAACATGTATTTTCTGAGGGTAAAGATAATATCGTTTTTATAGTATATATGTATTTGTAGGAGGCAAAGGTCAGCATTTTAGCTGAATTGTATGTATTATAGGAAGAAAGGAAGCTGTAATAACTTCTTTTAATGTGTTTTTCAGTGTACATATTTACCATATTATGCAAGCCTGTGTAAAATGTGTATGATAAATGAATAAGATAATATATATTCATAATTGATTCGCTTCTTTCTTAATTTTCAGCAGTGAGTTTTACTTGAGGTGAAGACCATTCGGAATGTGATATTAAAGAAAAGTTCAATATTTATCCTTCGAAAACGACGCTTGCTAATACAGATTAAAACAGATCTAAATACTGGTCCAGAATTAAACAAATCAATCTACGGGAATTAAATACTCTTCAACTAATACTTAAGAATATTCTGCCATTGTGAGCAAATTTTTCATCAAATCAAAAACTAGAGAACCTCATGCAGCAAACAAGAATTCTAAGGCGGCTCCCAGAGTGCTTTGGAGACGTTGGCGCTGGCGTTGTGGCGGCGGTTGCAGGGCGTGGTGCATGTTATTCTGACATTTAGACTTCAAATCTACGTTATTCAACATCACAGGTCATCATAATAACCCTTTCTGGATGAACATAGCAGGAACTTTGATTTTTGCTCATTTTATTCGTTTATATTTTATTTGAAGCCCTTCCGAATTTTTGCCCAAGAGAATTAATGCGGTAATTAACTAGCAATGAAGGCTCAAAACGATTAGTTAAATACGATATTGTTTCCTTTCGGTGAGGTGTGATACTCCTTTTGTAGGACGGGAAGTGTGTCCGGCTATTGTTCGAGTCGCAATGGTGGCGTCGAGGGAACACAGAGTATTGAACCACGCCTCACAAGAGCGTTTCCCCTAAAGACACAGTTGAGGTCGCGGTAAGTGATCAGCAGGGCAGCAGCTTGCTACAGACTTCGAAGAGTGCTCCATTTTTTGAGCTGCTCCTCAATGTTGTCTGTTCATCGGTGGAACTGATAGAGCTGAAACTCTCCACCGTGACGCCACTAATAGGCAGGTATACTTGATGGCATGACAGAAATGGATCCTTGACGCACTCCGATACCCCTTAACCATTGAAGCTAATCAGCTGTTGCATTCGTATTTTTTCACTGTTATGGCATAATGTTATCACTTCAACCATTTTCGAACCATAACTTCTACTTTTGGTCTTGAAAGTTTGGTGTGCTGTAATTTATGAAACTTTCTCACGCATAAATTGGCCACGACATCTTAGAAGCTTAGGACGTGATGGTCCGTTCAAACTCTTGATCAGTAATTCAACACCTGAGCAAGTTTTTGGTTGCCAGCACCGACCGATAAAGTCGATCAGAGGCGCCGGTCCGCCATAAAACGACCGTTAGCTCGGCGAGCCTGCACGTGAGATTCCGTCGCAGAGAATTTACTATTACATACAGTTTTTTTTATACGCGGCAACTGAAAAGCTTTATTTGGATAACTTTTCTTGAAAACGCTGTCTTATACTTCATGAAAACACACTGTCACTTGACAACACTGTCCTACAATTTATGAAAACACTGTCACTTGACAACACTGTCCTATAATTTATGAAAACACTGTCACTTGAAAACGCTGTCCTATACTTCATGAAAACCCTGTCACTTGACAACACTGTCCTATAATTTATAAAAACACTGTCACTTGACAACACTGTCCTATAATTTATGAAAACAGTGTCACTTGAAAACGCTGTCCTATACTTCATGAAAACACTGTCACTCGAAAACACTGTCTAGTAGTCTGTTGGAATGGCTTCGCTGAATCGAAATGGCACCTTTCATAGTTCATATTTCAGCGTGAACAAAATATAAATGATGACCAATATAAAAGACCAGTCATGCAAATCTGCCGTCAGAATGAGCACACGCTTCCAGGATGATGTCTAGAACTAGGCTGAATTTTCCTTTTCAGCCGTCAGAATGAGCCACTTGTCTCCTTCTGCTGCCACTTACGTGCCTGCTGTCAGC
>VOMN01010547.1:0-27271 GCA_014899125.1 Orchestia grillus
TTCAGTGAGCGAGTTCAGTGAGCGAGTTCAGTGAGCGAGTTCAGTGAGCGTGTTCAGAGAGCGTGTTCAGCGATCGTGTTCAGTGAGCGTGTTCAGTGAACGTGTTCAGTGAGTGTGTTCAGCGAGGGTGTTCAACAATCGAGTGGAAGATTTCAACCATGAAATGCCAATATGTCTGTCGGGACATTTTAAAGGAATTGTCGATTACGAAAGGCTGATCCAGCAATTTCAAATACTACCTATCTCTACTGCAGTCGATTCCATTGTTGTACAGTAAATGAGTTTGAACTATGAATCATTTTCATTTTTCTGTAGCAGCACCAGGTCTCATTCTCGCCACCACTGGCCGCCTGGCACGGCTCGATGGTCCAAGTACCTCGCAGGAGAACAGGGGTGGAAATTATTGCTCCATTTACAATATTCTTCTCTCCTGACTTTTCCCAATTGTCGATGTTAGGGGGACGATAGAACAACTACAAGTCTTATTGGTTAACATCAGGAGAAAGGCTTGAAGCAGAGTTTTTTCATATTTTTCATTAAAATATATTAAAAGAATTATCAACCGAACATTTATCACTCTGTTGGCAAATGGAATGAGTTCATCAAAAGCGAAAAATATTATAACACGGGTGAAACATTTTCAAATGCGTCTTTTTTATTATGCATACAACATTTTGAAAAGACTTGAAATTGAACATTGCATGATGACAAAGTTGTCAGAAAAATTTTACGGATCTTTTGCTTTTCAAAGGGCAGGACATTTCGAGATTTCATTACCTCCTGGGGGATCCTCGCTTTATTTTGGCTTTACAATTTGTGAAGTGACCGAACTCCCATCGAGAAATAAGTGCGAAGTTCTTTATTGCAGTTCGCACTAAAAAAGAACGAGTAAAGCCTGTAATCTTTTTCGTCGGAATTTTCTCAAACAATATTGTAAGAGATGTCATTCAACAAACTGATTTATTTTTTGTATTTCGGTATATGCTTACAATACGATCTTGTTTTTGTCGCTCGCAGAACTAACATTTCTATTTTCCCTTCTCACACTTGCTGTTGTATTCTAATGCTACTTTTTTCATCAGCTGAACGCTACCTTAATGAAATTCTAATTCTTGCTTCCCTCTTTCAATTTGATCTCTCTGATGCCGATGAGCAGTTTAGACCGATGAATGTCTGAGACCTAAACGAAGAGCTGGTCGTATGCTTCCATCATTAAACCTAAAACTACAGACGGGTTGTAATTCCTTTCTTGATACAAACTAATTTACTGAAAAATGTCAAAATTTCCAGCACTTTGTTCCTTCGACGTCCATTAAAAGCATGCTCAGGTGCATACTCTTTACAAACGTGTCCAAAATTTGATGAGCGACGACAGCTCGTAATATTTTGTGCTTAACCCAAAGCAGCCCAAATGATTTGTAGCAATTAAGCGATAGAAGTAAAGCCCCTTAGCGGTTTCCCTTTCGATGTCTTAGATTCATTCATCAAGTGCTGTGTTTGGTCGACATTCTGCCGGGAGCCTGCATTAATTCTGCTACTTCATAACGAGAGTAACAGAAGACATTTTTCAAAACTTCTCCTAAGACAATTCATTTTCCTTAATCGCTGGCCTGTCTTAAAGTTATAGTCAACCCGCTCCCTCTTAACTGTTAGGCATTTTTTCGCTCCCACAGAAAATGTGAAGCGTGGGCACCTGGTCAATGTTGTTCACCTAATCGCCAATGAAATCACCAATGTCAACCCTCACCTCTCCATGGCGCACTGGTAACGCGTTTTGCTCACATCTGAGAAGTACGGGTTCGATTTCAGGCTGGGCCAAAAGAATTTTTGCGGAACCACGGAGTGCTTCTTTTGGAAAAGGAATATCAAAAATCACATTCCTCCCGTTATTCACGCGTCAATAGTTATTAGACACTGAAAACCCAACGCTGTACCGCATGTCAACTGTGTTGGAATTAATCAAGTTTCTTTCTTATAAAGATTTTTTTACACGGTAAGAATATGAAATAAGTTCCTAAAAAAACGGTAACGGTAAGAAAAAGTTTTTAAAAATGCAGGTGTGAGATTTACAGCCCAAATAGTACGTGTATATTAAAAGTTAGGAATGCACAACTGTTTTCATGTTTGGGTACAAATTGTTATGAATTTAGAATTTCAACTCTAGGATTAAATCAATGAAGTTTAGAATCTGTGTACATCTATATAGGAAACCAAGCATCAACGACGCGCAGCTGCTTTTCCCATAGACTTAAGTAACCAGATATTGGTCAACTTTTTCAACTTATGTTGAGTAACGTAATATATTTAAAATTTGATTTGACTGATTTTTTGACAAATGGTTTGAAAGTGAGTCTAAGTTCGAAAAGTCGTAATTATACACTTTTTTGACACTTTCTATTCATATCTTTTACTCTTCCTTCATCAGGCAATGAAAAGGTACCTAAGATTTTTATCCTAAATCGCCACGCTATATAAATGCACTATCTTCATTCTCCTTAAAGGTATTTTCACGTAATGTATTTTCTCAGACCATCTTTCCATACTCTGCGTCCAGTAGGGCAGTCCGGCAGAGGAGTACGAACACTCTGACAATTGTTTTATCTGAGTGAAATTTTCAATCGTTCGACATTTAAATCGTTGATGCACCCTTAAATCGTTGATGCACCCTAATTCGTTGATACAGCCTTACATAGTTGATGCGCCCTTAAACAGTCGATGCACATAATAACTTGACATTACCAGTACACAATGCAATATCCTCCCCAGTACGACAAGGGACAGTAGGTTCCGAAGCCATTAAATATTACAAGAAAGTATTTGCAGCTAGCGTAAATCTTTTGCTCCGCTGTCGATCAGTTTGGCTGGACGAAATACGTTTTTCTGCCTAAAAAACACCGCGATTCCCATCTGTTCACTGACACGATTTGTTCCAAACACTTTTCGCAGAGAAGGTATCGCAAATGAACTCTTCAGCTGAGCTGAAATTTAATTGCTGCAAATGCAGTATCCAGTGCTTCATTATTGGAATACAATAAATTAATGGACAAATGTTCCAAAGCTTCATTAAACGCGAGAGCGGTGCATTCGCTAATGCGCTCACATCGATACTCACTTAGCGTCAATTACGGAGCGAAAGATTTTTTTTCCGCGTTCATTTCAACGCGGGGTATTTTTGTTGTACGTATGATTGAAATAGATCTGATAGCATTTAATGTCAGCCAGTGAGCGACTTTTCATCATTTGGCGATTATCGTAGCGTACAGAGTGAATTTAAGTGTACAAACAATAGAAGGTGTTTTTTTACGCACGATACATCTTTGCTGCAGCCAATGATTCTTAATTTGTATCATCACTATCATTTCGTTGGATTGATATCATCACTATTATTTCGTTTTACACAAATCATTAGAAAGAAAGTTCATGTTGTAGTTTGCCTTTAAATGACTTTAATGACTTTAATAATTCACAATAGAGGCAGCAAAAATAGGGCTGCTATTTTCAATGAATTTTCAGTAGTAAGTCACTAAGCCATTCATCTTTGACTAATTTATTGTATGAAAACTCTCAACCATTATGACCGTATTATTTCATTCGCTCGTTGGATGAAATACTTTTTCCTTCTATTTAAGGTGGCCGACGTCAACAAGTCTGTAGGTGTGCGGTGAGACTGCTATCACCATAACACTTTGCCTCCGGAGAGGGTCATATATGGTACACGCGATTGTCTAACCTAATGTAACCAAAGCACTATCATATACAAATACAAATTTTCAAGTTTTAGTCAAATTTGTGTTCATCAATCGAATAAGCTAGTTCTGATTAGAAAGAAAATTAATAGGGTAACTAAATTTGTGAAACCAAAATCCTTCAATTGTTAATTAATTCATATAGATATCTGTCGGCATGTAATTTAACCTGCGTAGACAATGGTAGTCAAAGTATTAATACGGAACACCATCAGATCCTTGTGCAACTGGACCATAGGGTCCTCTGGCGCATTAACCTCTGGCTGATGCTGCAACAGGCAACATGGCAGGTTGAAGTGAGTGAATGAGATCGTATGTTATTCGCGTATGCTCTTTTATGGAAGCCATCGAAATGAGAATTTTGCATCAGAGTTTCTTTCTGAGTAGAAAATGGCTGCTGCCTTAATTACGCGGTCATTCTTCATATTTGCCTTCCCAGGGGAGAATAACGAGGAGGCTGTGGTGTAGACAGTTCAACCAAACCTCCCACGTCCGTCAACACTCCCACTGACAGCTCCAGTTTCACAAAGCCATCACTACGCAGTTTGCATTACAAGTTTGCCGTAGGCTTAGTTCGTTAGTCTATTATATTCTTGTACTATCGTGTTTATTCTCATCTTCCTTCTCTCTACTCCTATCAAATCTATACGAACATAGTTGGTGACCTCAACGCCCTGCTCGGTAGGGTCCCAGCCAGGACATATTCGAGAGGTATGTACGTGCACTGGCAGTACTTTTAACCGCGTCACGATTGGCGACTGGATGCTCCGTATGTCTTCCGGAACTGTGGGAATGGAGCTGTATACGAGTGAATTATTCATCGTATTCATAATTCGTAGCTCGTATTCGAAGTTTTTTTCCTAGATCTCTTCCAATGACGAATACTTTAAGCGATATGAAACAAATAATTCCCTCTAATTTCCTTCCCATTCTGATCGACAATTTATCTAGGTTTCCTCAGCGACGTTCCAAGTCTGCGACCGAAGGGAAATCGGATGCCAGCAAAGCTGTCCCGCCGCATGCGAGTGACCGTTTTTTCATCCTCGTCTTCCCTAAATCAGTTTTTGCAGGAAGAGTTAATCACTCGATTGGAAATGAATCACGGAGCCCTTCTCAGAAAATTAACGTACGGGTCATTTATCCTTCCATGCCTGACCCTCGCTGCAGGATGATTGCATAAGGGAGGCGGAGAGTGCAGGCGCAGCAGCTTATCAAACAGCAAGTTTAGCGCAATGATCGCCCTTGTAAACAAACCGAGGAATCAAAGCCGTCTTCCCAAGCGCCAAGATCGAAGTTAAGATCAAACTTTGGAGGCTCCAGGCCACCCAAGTTCCCTTTGGTGTCGCAGCCGTTCGACTGTCAACATCGAGGTCTCCCAAAATGCTTCGGGAAATGTCAAAACGCTTGCGAGAAATCTTTCTTCGAGCATCCTTGCTATTTTGGGGGCGCTCGAAAGACATTCTCAGAGTTGGCTCCAGTGCTGTGAGGATGAGCGGCTGAAGCGTCTGGCAAAGCGTCTTGCAATAGTACGAAAATTCATGCGCACGCACGCAATTATGAGCAATTTATCGCGAATATGTTCCTGTAGATACTTTACATCGGACAGTATAAAAATTGCTTATGAAACAAGGATATGTTTCTCTCCTACGTATCGCACGTATTAAAATAACGGAAATCATTGAATAGCGTCGTAACACAGTGGGGGATACAACTAAAATGTTTTGCTATTTTCCGGCATCGAATGTCTCGGCTAGTAAATTGTTATTCACATCCAAAAGCAAGGTTCAGAAATACTTCGTTTTACGTTGTTTACTCTTTTAAGAAATGTATAATCTCCGAAATACATTTTTTCTACAAAACACTTTGACATGAGACGTCTTTTTCCCATTTTACAGTCGATAGTTGAGCAAGTTCGTACGAAGAAATTTCACTATTCATTTTCCGATAAAACTATTTTTAAGGTTATTATACAATTGTAATTTTCCCATAGTATGTGGAATGCGTTCCTGTCGTACAATATTTCCAGAATATTTTCATTGGCAAGCGTACGGCCTCACGCCTCCGCAGCCTCACGCCTCTGCAGCCTCACGCCTCCGCAGCCTCACGCCTCCGCAGCCTCACGCCTCCGCAGCCTCACGCCTCCGTAGCCTCACGCCTCCGCAGCCTCGCGCCTCCGCAGCCTCACGCCTCCCTAGCCTCCAAATACGCCAGTTGTAGTGCTGCAGAAGTCAGTACCGTCCCGAATCTCACGGGTGACCGTAGCAGCAAGCATCCTAAAATCTCCACCTGAAACAGCCGATAGTCATGCGCAGCAGGTACATGCCCCTTAGGGTGGGTATAATGTTCTCTAGTTCATCCCCATATTGGCTTACAGCCATGTACGCCGCTAAAAGGGTCAGGAAAATTTTGTAACAACAGACAGCTAACCTTTCAGTCGACCCAATATTGTTTTTATTTCCTATTGTTGTTTAAATGATGCACAATTCATTATCATACGGTACTACCTCTCTTCTACTTAAGTAATTAAAGTTAAAACCTCCCCAGCGATACATGTAAATAAACAAAATAAAAAGATGTATAACCATAATTTATGGAATAACGCCATCGTTAAATTAAAAAAGCCACTCACCTGTACATTTCGAAAGAGGTGATAAAATGGAAAAAGGCTTACTTTTTATTCAGATTGTCATAATCAGCTTCAAAAGACACGTTTTACCAACATCGCGCGCGCTCAGATGTTCAAAGGAATACCTCGGTCATTTGTGTCCACAGTAATTATCGCGAACAAAACGTACGTATCGCTGGAGAGTAGCAGACTGTCAGACTCAGCCTCTCTTGCATCGCAATAGGAGCAGCGGCAAAAACAACACCGAGTGAATCTCTAGCAATTTATGACTTAATCCTCTAACTTTTCTCGAGCTGCTAACAAATGGCTTTCTATCGCACTCGGAATTTGTGGAGAAACTTTCCAACGGGCGCGAATAGAGCGTCAAGACCGCGTCAATGTTTGCGTTTTGGGCCGCTGGGCAACCGGCTGTGCCTTGTTGTGAAGCCATCTTGAATTCATGGAGTTAGTTCGCGAGAGATAAAACAAGGTAACAGTACTGCAGGAAGAAAATGTGTTTGGGCGCCCGCTCACGAACTGGTCAATGTTTGAACTCAAGGAAAAAGACAGGTCAATTCTATGAATCGGCGCTGCTATGAAAGGGAAGCTCATGTGCCGTCGCATCTACGTTCAGACTCCCAGATTTTGCCAATCACAACTGAATTGAGACTATGTCTTTAGCGTCGCATTATTCGGAAACGATGTAACTGAAAGTATTTTTTTTTTAGCAAACTCTAGTTCTTGGATACTGTTCCACCAAACCATGACTGTTGGAAACTTTTATATTGCTTATTCCAATTTGCAAAACGATGCACATAATAAAACTCAATTTCAAAAGTATCGAAATATATACTTAACAATTTTTTAAATGTTTACCTATTTCTTTTCCGAAGGGAGCATTTACTACCAATACTTTCCATAAACTCATTTGCAGAAGCCGCTACTGCGCCAAAACGCAAATTTGTAATTGCATTTTTAAAAGTAAACTCCGTGCTCTGCCGGGTCATCCTTTGAAAAGTTTTAAGCCTAGTCGACCATCTAATGTCTCACTTTTGAACAAAAGTTTTAAAGAAGCCTAGATTTAGTGGGTTAAGATGAGGAAATAGCTAATGCCTCCTTATTTGATCGTTCGCATTGCATTTGAAGTTAAATGTAAACTTACAAACTAATTAAAATTAACAATACATTGACAGCAGCCTTTCTTCCATTTTTCAATATTGTGGCAGCCTGTCCATTTTCTCATATTGTAGCAGCCTTTCCATTTTTCTACATTGCAGCAGTCTTTCCATTTTCTCATATTGTAGCAGCCTTTCCATTTTCCGATATTGTAGCAGCCTTTCCATTTTTCTACATCGTAACAGCCTTTCCATTTTTCAATATTGTAGCAGAAAGACGAACCAACAACTAGAATATAACAAGAATCGAAAGTACGACTGTTGCATCGCGATGCGTTACTCTACACGCCTGTCCCGAAGCATAATTTCCATTCTATTTTTACTTAGCAAAACAAAAGCACAAAATGAAACTTGCATTCTCACTCCCTAGTAAAAGACTCTACCTCCAATTAGCCAATGCATCGGTTTACGTTAGAATGTATGGTCTATCGTAATCTTGCCACCGATTTGAGTCTCCCAACCGTTTTTGCAGAAAAACACGCGCGCTTCTTCGGAGAGTTCCGCCCCTTCGTTTTGCCCACAACGCAAGTCACTCCTGTGAATTCGATTTACTTTCACGCTCGAACGTTGCCAGCTGGAAACCGCCAGTTTTCTCACGAAATCGAAACGAATATCGTAATATTTATTACTTCATCGGTTGACCACGGGGTGTATGCTTTAAACTCAAAGGGAAGATAGGAACCTTAGCATCTTCGCTTGTTCCATTTCGATGTAACGAGGAAAAAGTGCGTTGCTTTACGATGCAATGTTATAAAGTATTTGGTTAAGGTAAAATTACATTAAATGAATGTAAATTTGAATATTCATTTTCGATCACAGCAAGGAGAGGTGCAGCATCTTATCAGTAAGAATGACGAGATAGATTAAGCAGAACTTAGACTATGTATTAAACAAAGATGAATCTCCACGGCTTAGTGTAGTTGAAGTATCGCAGCTGTAGAGGAGAAAGGTCGAATAGAATTACTGGAAAACAGCTGTGGGAAAACCATTTAAGTTGAGTATGGTGATGGAATGTCACCAGAAAGATTCCGTGTAACATTAAGTATAACTAGGGATGGATAATTCAAATTTAACTTTAGTTATTATTCAAAATTCTTAGAGTTAAAAAAAAACAAAGCATTGTGAAACAAAAGGCCAACGCTAAGATACAAATTTCTCAACTAAATCAAACGAGTTATTTTTTGTTCTGTTGACCTCGAAATGAGATTTCTCCATGGCTTAGTTCAATGTATAAAACTTTATTTATTTTCATTATCCAAATTAAAATCTTGTCGTTCCTTTTTAGAGTTCTATTCACTTGAAGTAAATGTTTTATTAATAAGTGATAATTTTTTTCTTTTTGTTCTTGTTACTGTAGAAAACTCGTTATCTGGTAACGTCCCACATGATGGACATGTCCGTCGTGGGAAACTTTCACACTAATAGACACCCATTTTAAAATCTGTTTCAAAGTTCGTATTTGAATTTGAGGAATATAAACGTTTAAACCATAGAGAAAAAGGCACAAATGAGGAATAGGGGCGCCAGGAATGTGAGAACTTAGACAGAGAGGAATAGGAAGAAATGGGGAGTAGGGGCACCAGGAATATGAGAGCTTAGACCATAGAGAAAGAGGCACAAATAGGGAATAGGGGCCAGGAGTATGAGAGCTTAGACCAGAGAGGAAGAGGCACAAATAAGGAAAACCAATAGAAAATACCACGTTATCAGCACTTGTAAGTGCTGCAATCTGATAGGAAGCACTCAAAAAGATGAACCCTCACGTTGGCTAAAAGCAGAACTTTCAGTTCTGCTATAACATCAGTTGAAGATTCTCACTAATGCCACATCACAGTTGCAGCTGTCGGAAATGCACTTACATATCAAAAGTATTTGGACAAATGACTATCTCAGATGATATGGAATTTACAGAAACGATTTGTTCATTTATTTTCATGAGAAAAATATTAACAAATCTATGTTAACCTCTTTTTCTTGGAATTGAATTATATTTGCCTGCTGTTGTCATACCGACAATTTTTCCTAAAGAATTTTTGGAGCTTTTTTTTCATCGTTTACATCAAGCGTCTTGTCATTTTACTATTTTCGGCGAGGGCACTGAACTCATTCATAATACTTTATGTTGAATTCTCCACATTCTGCAGAGGGGAGGGGAGGGGAGGGGGCGGATGTGGGGAGTTATGTAAACTTTAGATGTCCCCACAAAAAGTAGTCACATTGAGAAAGCCATGCGATAAAATATCGCACAGCGAGCTCTCTATTTACGGGATCCCCTGTCTGTATATTTGGGTCTTCGAAACATAAAATAAAGTAACACAAAATAAAGTATTAGATTATATGCGGTCCTCTATAACGATGTATCATATGGGTATAAAACCTTTACAAAACATATGCGCTTAGTGGAAAGTAACCAAGAGGGATATTTGGAGCTAACAATGATCAGTTAAAAATATCACCATTTGAACCAAAGACAGGAACTTTGAAGATCATTGGTCAAGTGTACGAGTCAGTTCGGCATTTGGTGCCCTGTCCACCAAAAATCCGAACCTGGCGAAGAAAATAACGAAACTAAAACAATTAATGACATGAAGGGCGGTTACAACAGTAATTTCTTGTTACACTAAGTAACCCTAACGTTGATGTTTACATGAGAGTAAAAGTAAGAAATAGTCAGTAGTTCTTCTCAAAATGATAGTGATACTTGTTCTTATAGCCGTTGTAACGGTACTCTAGAGCAGCATGGTACCAATTATGATATACTTAGGAGGAGGCTGTTTTGGCTGAACACTTCAGTAACGGGCCAGTACGTTAGATGTACGATCAGCCTTCAACGACTGAAGCTGGTGTACAGAACCCTCTTTAGGTGCCGAGTCGAGCGACTGAAGCTAGCGTGCAGATTCATCTGTGCATGTTCAGTCGAGCCGCTGTTTCACCAGCACAAACTTCGTCCCAAGAAAGACACGTGATTTTAACGGGCCCGTACGTTAGATATACGATCAACCTTCAGCGACTGAAGCTGGTGTACCGAATCCTTTTTAGGTGCCTAGTTTAGGTGAATGCAGATTCACTCGTGCATGTTGAGGCAAGCCGCTGTTTCACCAGCACAAACTTTGTCCCAAGAAAGACACGTCATTTTCACCGCATGAAAACCACCAGCCGACAGTACGGACGTCTCATCCGAAAACTGAAAGGCTAAATCATCGAGGAATTCCACCGTCGAAGTCCTTCGACGTTCAACATTGCCATCCGCCATTAATATGCGCCGTGCAATTTCTGACGAGCCAGTAATCGCAGCTGATCGTGAAATTTATTCATCTCGTGGGAATAGTGTTACTTTAAGCGTCCAGAAATGACGAGCGAACTCTCAAAAGCATGCACATTTGCTGCAGGGCATATTTATTGAAATGAGCCCCTCGGGCGTTTTGATCGGTACTTTAGTAATGAATTTCCTGAATGAAATTTCACTTATTTAATCTTAATAATCTTCACTTGTTAGTGGACTTTTGAAATCGTTTCTAATGAGGAGGAAAAAGGGCAAAACAAGTGCGAGGGAAGATTTCTACTCCTGATCCTAATTCCTCAAGTTTTGGATGACCTCAAAAAGTCACACTTGTACTTCTGACGTACTCAACAAGATGCCCATAGCAGCTGTTGGGTGTGCATAGTGGACGAACTACGAACGGCTTTTGATCTGACGAATTCAAATGAGTTTACCTCCTATTTTTTGTACCTCCTTGCGTTTGTGAACTTCAATTTTCACGAAACACTCAATTAAAACTTCATTCAATGAAATGACAAATATTAAGTTGCGTTTTACGTTGCTGAAAGTACAGTACAAGAATACAAAAGCTACAATGTTAAGCAATCCGAAATTTCTGCTCGTAATTATGTAAAATTTTTCATTTTCAGCACCCGTGCAAAAAAAAAAAATGTGCATATTGTACATCCTCTGATTCAATCCCTCGTCGAATTACTCAGTATGACTTCAGAACAATTACTCAGTATGACTTCAGAACAATTACTCAGCATGACTTCCGAACAATTACTCAGTATGACTTCAGAATAATTACTCAGTATGACTTCAGAACAATTACTCAGTATGACTTCAGAAGGCTCATTTCAAGCCTTGCTGTCTGAGATTTACAGGTAACTACGGCCACGCACGCATAACTTCAGCGGGAATATGGTCCTCTTTTTTGTGGGTTTCAACTTGAAAAAAATTCCTGAGTCCGACAACTTTTGCTAAACTTGGCTCTCCCAGACCGACCAGGCACCGACCACTCCGGGGCGGTGATGACGGGGACATCACGTCACCCGATGAAGAGTTCATGCAACACGTGTGCTGCTGGCTTTTTCTTCATAAAACCTGCGATACTTCACTCCAATGGCCTTTTTAAATCAAGTGTTTGATAAGTGAAAGTTAAAGTTGTGTCATAATTTGAAGTTTTTTCGTTAGTTAATTTTATGAGAGGTTTTTATTATTTAGCATTTGGCACGTAAGAAGCGTCCTGTACTCTCTGGACGACCTGACGTTATTCCACCGCGATACTCCACCAAAATGTTTTTTATTGCATTTTAGACGCACGTGCGTGTATTTCAACATGTGGTTGTGTCCATAACACCATAACACCAATTCATGCGGCCAGAAAATATCCCATCAGAGCCCTGGTTTTGTGACCAGGAATTTTTCCTCTTTTTGTATATTTACGACGCTGCTCCTGTAAAGGCCGCAGCGTATGACCTTAAGAATGCTACGATGTATGAATTTGAAGTCCGTGGTCCTCATTTGGTTCGTCAAGAATGCATACTAAAAATCAGGGTCCGGGCAAAGTGAATTAGGCTTTACTGCCTCAGCTCTCAGATTTGCCGGCAGCCTCGAGAAGAAAGCGGCGGCAAAGCTTCAATATTCCGACAAATTTTCTCTCAACAACGAGAGCAGAAGTACGGAAGAATGTTTTCACCATTTTTTGGGCCAGTGAGGGCGAATCTAATATTTGATCTGGATGAAAAGAACTTGGAATCCTATGGAAAATATTATTGCTCACACTTTTCAGACCTGGCATTGCTGGAATTTCCGCCGGTTTTGTACATACCTGCCAGTTGTGCTGCATAAGAGGTAGTGTGCTACAAACTGTTCAACTCAACGCAAGGTAGTGTGACTAAACTGAAGTCGAGCCTAAATAACAGATTCAAAAACGTGAGTGTAGGAGAAGAAATGCTGGGTAAATATTGTCAGATTTGTCTTCAGTTCCGTAAAGTGTTCGGTTAAGCAATTCGTTAAAGAAACCTCTTACTTCACAACGTCATCAAACAGAAATGAGCAAACAAAATGCTTGTGGAAAGGAGAAAATAAAATCCTTCCCGAAAATTTTTCCCCATGAACGACGGCTTCTCGCACGACTTGAAATTGTTGCCGCGGAAATTTCAAGGTAAATAACGAAAGTTATAGCAAAAGTTTACGTTAAAACCTTCGAAAATACCTGTCCCCTTCTTGTAGTTTCCAACTCCACAATCGTCAAAAAACTACACAATGGAATAAGAAAATCTTGATCATCCAAGTTGGAGTGACGGAATTAAAATCGTCCGAAGCGGCAAAGTTTGTCGTGGTCGGTGAAGAGAATTTATTTGATTGAAGGGCTGTGATAAGGGGAGCTGCAAGGGTCGGTGAGGGTCGGTCGGTGAGGGTCGGTCGGTGAGGGTCGGTCGGTGAGGGTCGGTCGGTGAGGGTCGGTCGGTGAGGGTCAGTCGGTGAGGGTCGGTCGATGAGGGTCGGTGTAGAAAATTTATTTGATGGTGGGACAACGAGCGAGGGAAGTTTCTAGCGCTAGAAAAGGAAGGTACCTCTTGACTATGACTTTCAGTTAGAGATTCGTATAGACCAGCGTCGCCCGGCACAGCACGAGCAGATAAAATCATGAAATCATACGATTGATGGCTGAGTTCTGAAATGCGCCACGGCTCTCGAGTGCAAACAACGAGAAAGAAGTGTAATACAGAGGGTGACAGGAAAACGAAGACTTTTGAAAAAAACAGTAGAAAAAACTGTAGAAAATGCAACAAAAAATGGTGTAGAGAGTAATTGAACCATTACAATTTGCCTTTTCAGAGACGGTAATCCAAATTATCAGTGTGTGAAAGTTTCGTCGAGTAGATGACGTCTCATCTACGTATCTTGCATTGAAATCAATGGGAGCTGTGGGAGAATTGTTCGGTGACTGCGCCACCTCAAAGCTCGGTGACATTCCCTGGCCCCCAAAATCATCGGATTTGTCCGTATAGGATTTCTTCTTGTGAGGCTACCTTAAGAGTCACGTCTACACGAATCAGCTGAGAACACTGGATGAATTAAAAGAACGAATTCACGACGAAATTCGCAGAGTGAAAGATTTCACCCATAGAGGACACACTACCTAAAGGACGTAATAATCAAACATTGATAATTTGAATCACTGTCTCTTAAAGGGTGAGTTTAGTGATTCAATTGGTATCAATAATAAATTTTGTTTGATTTTTATGTTTTTATTGGATTCTTTAAAAGATCCCGTTTTTTCTGTCTCACCCCGTGTTAGTATCGCGACCCGTCGAAAGGAACGAGGCTTATTCTGTTCCATCTTGAAATATTGTACAAGTGAGGATGGTAGTTTGGCACATTTGTACTTCATCGTTCTCTGTTAAACCCACTTTTCATCGCCGAACTATGTTAACCAAAATACTGTGACGTCGTATTCCACCAATTAAAACTTCTAATTTATTTTAAGTTGTGTACATTGCTTACGACGTGGTGCTCAGTATCCTACCTACGACACCGGTACGTATCAGCGCGGCCTACAGTAATATTCTACTATAAAATACCGTTAAAGGGGCACGAAGACTCCGAGCAACCAACAAACTGGTTATTATTATACAGGGTAGTTAAAACGCAACCCGGTATTATGGATACGCCTTGCCGAGTTGGTAGCTAGTGTTTTAAATTAAAGACTATAAATAACTGAATTTAGGTTTCCATTTTTTTCACCTTGTCTACAGCATAGTAGACATGGCTATTAATAGTATAAATCATAGTAATATAGTAGAATAAGATTTATACGGCAGAATCAGGTAACACAGCCAACATATGTTATATTATAAGAAAAATTAGAAAGTAAATTGACATATTAGAAAACTTTGAAGAAAACCTTTTTGAAGATTTTACTTTCCCTATAGAAGCGTCTTACAAGATCATACTACAACTGGTCGTTTCAAAACTTAACACTTTATAGACGCTTCGTACCTTAAATCCTTTGATTTTATTATTTATGGACTTATGGAGTTTATTTTTGACAATATGTTATGCATAATAGACTAAACTAAATAGCACATCGGTGTCTTGCCTAAAGCACCTGAGGGACAAGTCGTAGCTCCAGAATTAATTTTTGCTGAGTGCAACAGAGGGGCCAAAAAATCTTCTTTCTTATTCCCGCTGTTGCATTAGCGGCCGTTGTGTATTTACAGATATCTACGTAATCTTTTTATCTGTAACTCTAGACGCACGGGCCATCACGGAGAACATTACCGCGAGTAGCGCTGATATGCTACTGGCCATAGAGAGGATACTGAATATCGTATCATAAATCAATGTAATCTAAAGGAAGCTAAATCTCTTCTCCCACTATATAATGATAACCCAGTGTTGCTTGGCTGATCTGTCAGTCGGTCTCTCTGTCACGCTCTCAAGGATTTAGATAAGAGAAAATTCCCGGGTCCGTATTCCAAATCAGCGAGACCCGGGAGTAGCGCTATGTACGGGAAACGAAATGTAGGAGTATATAACTAGCTTTCTGTGTAGTACTTCCGCCAAAAATATTTCTTTTGCAAAACTCAGTTTTCTTAAGAAAAAGGCCCCAGTCTAACACAAAGCACCCAGTCTAACTTTGTCAACAAGGCATCAATAATTACCTACAATAATTTTGGCCGCCCAAGCGCAGGTATCGCCGCCCGCAGTTGACTATCGACGGGGCTGCGAAGAATTACATTGGGACAAGGGGACTGAGGTCGTCAGGGGAGGAGACGCTGTAGCTTCGTCCAAACTGTCCTATAAAATAAGCGCATCTCTCTCCAAAATAAACTGTTGCTGCTAATTGATACGAACTTTAAAAGCATCTGCTATGGAGACGAAAATGTTTCAGAATCTCGTATCTAAGTGTCCCGCTTGAAATTCTGCACTTAAATCGAAATCAATGAATAGCTTCTTATGTAATTTATTTTTATTTTAAAGATGACTTAGGTTCAACGCACCTCTGAACTCTTTATTCCATCTTGAAACAAAACTTTCAACCTTTCTTGAGGTAAACATTGTGAATATTTCGATTGTCTCATCTTTTTAGAGAATGTCATAGAAAACGCTTTATTCCACTTTATACTAATACAGAGTTGCTTGCTTGCCTGCTTGCTTGGTCTGTCTGTCTGACACTCTCAAAGATTTAGATAGGAGAAAATTCCCGGGTCCGTATTCCTAAGCTAATAGCGAGACTGTCAGATAAGGCAGTCCGTATCAGTGATACTGAAACTAACATTATTTCATCTGAGAGTCAGAGTAAATAAAAGGGAATCTTGAGAATTTAACTTCATTTGTCCCGCTAATTTTGACAGGTTGCGCCTCCTAGCGCTCCAATAGGTAACTGTATGAACGAGATCAAATGAGTATGAAGGAAGAAGCAAAATCGCATAATTCAGGCTAAGCAGCCTTTCGCACTGGTACGGGAGAAGTGTCCGGCCACGTTGGGTCGCGTGGCGAAATATTGTACTATTCCTTTTCACAAATCAGTGATGCTTCTTTTTGAAAATTTTGTGCAAGCGCTCGATTTCCCCAGAAGAAGAAACTGTTGTTTTTTCCACTGAGGCAGGCTCAACGAAACATGACTGAACTCCTTCGAAAAAACACTTCAAAGTGTACGTCCGGTTGAAGGGGGGCGCGGGAGGGGGGCTGTGGATGTTGTGATAGTGATGTACCCCCATGTGGCCCTTGTGCTCATTCGAGACGGAAAATGTGCTCATTCGAGACGAAAGATGTGCTCATTCGAGACGGAAGATGAGCTCATTCGAGACGGAAGATGTGCTCGTTCGAGACGAAAGATGTGCTCATTCGAGACGGAAGATGTGCTCATTCGAGGCGGAAGATGTGCTCGTTCGAGACGGAAGATGTGCTCATTCGAGACGGAAGATGTGCTCATTCGAGGCGGAAGATGTCCTCATTCGAGACAGAAGATGTGCTCATTCGAGACGGAAGATGTGCTCTTTTGAGACGGAAGATGTGCTCATTCGAGACGTAAGATATGCTCATTCGAGACGGAAGATATGCTCATTCGAGACGGAAGATATGCTCATTCGAGACAGAAGATGTGTTCATTCGAGAGTCAAGGGTTCATATAAAAGGTCATTTCATAAAACTATAATATCGTAATTCCTGAAAATACCGCTTTCTATGTGACAGCTTGATATTAATTAATAGAATGTCTGACGCTTACTTCCGAATCATCATGAAACTGAGCGTTAGAATTGTGTCATTGTCTAATGCTTAATTTTGTAGCTGCAAGCGCGAACTCTACGGAGGCGCCGATGATGGTTTTTCAAGTCGCATAAAAGGGCTTGAATCGTCCCCACATGGAGCACTAGATTGGCTCTTGCTAAAAACTACTCTATTTTCTTGTTTGCTTCTCGTGACAGGCTGTGTCTGCTTCTAAAGACGTAAATAATTTCCGTACTGTTTGATGCTTGCTACAGTTGGTACAGCTCTGTGCGGGGGACGACCGTAGAGCGGCATATTACTGGCAACGATCCAGCGCGCTGTGTGAAAGACGACCGTAGAGCGGCTGTTTGCTGGCACCGATCCAGCGTGCTGTGCGGAAGACGGTTGTAGAGCGGCTGTTTGCCAGCACCGATCGAGCACGCTGAAGACGACTGTATCACGTATACCAGGTAGAAAACCACCAGGTAGGAAAGGTGCTTGCACCACCCGCACAATACCAAACAGTCGCAGCACATCGCAAGTCTCGTGTGCGCGTGAGGCCACTGCACACCCAGAGGCTGCCTCTGCAGCCCGCCAAAGCAAGCACCTTTAAAGGACAACACTACTTGCGCTGCCTCGCCTACCTCTGCTCCCAGCCTCTCTCTTTTTTTTACCTTAACCCAGAGTTGTCCCTATATTCTTTGACCTTTGCTGAGATTTGTTCCTAAATTCCTATGACTTTTGCCGAGTTTTGTCCCTAAATTCCTTTGACCTTTGCCGAGATTTGTCCCTACATTCCTTTGACCTTTGCCGAGATTTGTTCTAATATTTCTTTGACCCTTGCCAAGATTTGTCTTCATATTTCCACCCTAGTTCTCTTCTCTGGTCATTTCGTAAGTTATAGTAAATTTTAACGCTCACTTTCTGTCTCACTTCTACTGTCAATATTCTGAGTACAGGAAGAAATTTTACACACTCTGATCTTCTCCAATTGAAGAACAGCCCATTTTTTGTATAATTTATTCGGCATCTCGTTTTACATTCAATACGATTTTATTCTCCTTTCTTATGATGGATGTTTATTAGATACGAATGATGCGAATGACGTAGCATGTATTTCTGTTTTTTCATGCTCGATCTTCATCCGTAGCTTAGCATTCATTCACGATACTTATGCTACTGAAGTATTCTGGGTAGCAAATTCCAGTGGTTTTAGTCTTCATCCAGAATTTGCATTCACGTGCCCCGCTTTGTTATTCTTTAATGTACACGTGCAGGTGGATAGGGTGGCCCAGAAGTAACTGACGCTTTCAATTGGGATACCGTGTTTTAATAGGGAATCCCGTAACTTGGTATCCTATTTACTCTTCCATGCAATAGTCAGTTACCTCTGGACCCCCTGTGTATATACAGGGTGGCGTATAAGTAACGCACCCTTTCAAAAAATTAATAAAGAAAAAATTATAAAAGGTAGAGCGATTTAGATAATTGCAACCGATAGAAGAACTCTTAAAGTTTACTTTACAACTAAGTATGGAAAATAATATTCTTTAAATGATTACCATTGTTGGTCAAACATAAACGTACTCTTTTAGTGACTCTGTTCATTACCGCAGAATCATTTGAATCCGAGTTTTCATTGCACAAGATATACCGCTGCCATCTTGTTTTCAACATAAATTGCTTAAACTTTTTCTATAGTGTAAAGTTATTTCCTAATTTATTCTAGCACGTTTACTCTTCAACTGATTTTCAATCTTTTGCTTTTCAGCGAGATTCTTGCTGTATCGTGCTCCACCAAACGCCACTATCTACACATCTCATTGTTGATCACAGTCGTGTAAATTTTTATTGATTGCAATTTTGAAAACAGCTTTTTCAGCCTTTTGATGAATAAATTTAACATTATTATTTTACTTCGGATACAGTTATTCGATCGTTAAAAATAATCACAAAAGAACATTCCGATTCTCAAACGTTTGCGACAAAATTTTTCTCTAACTGTGCTGCTGAATAACTGAGTAACTTGGAACTATGTGCACCTGAAACAGTGGTGAATCAAAGCATTGCATTTACGGGATCAAAGCAGCAAAAACGGCAAGTGCTTTCAAATATCAAGTCTAAACAAAGAACTGATTTGTTTTTTTATTTAATATCAAAGTTAATTTAGACTCGTGAGAGGTTCATTCGCCTGATTTCCACCGATGTCAATTCTCTCTATCTTCTCATCCGTTATTTTCTTCGTGCCTCTTTTCTAAAATCGTTTGCTTTTAAAGTTTAAAGAGAAGTCTAACCTCAGTTTCAACTTAGACTCTAGAAAGCGGGACCCTAATGCTGATTTATGTAATTGTCCACACTACTGCAAAATTGAAATCAGATACGGCATTATCTGGAGAGGAAGGAGGACGGCACAATGCAGCCCAGCCAAAAGCCCTAGTTTAGTGCTGGGTCACGCTGCAATTTGACTCTTATTTTGATGAAGATAACCCATTTGAGGTTAGCGAAAGATGAAAGACAGATCAGATCAGCTCTCTGAAACCTTTGCAGCTGCTGCTGGTACAATCCATAACCCTATGATGAAGATAATTCCTGTATGAAGATAACCCCTTTATGAAGATAACCCCTTTATGAAGATAACCCCTTTATGAAGATAACCCCTTGATGAAGATAACCCCTTGATGAAGATAACCCATTTGAGATTAGCTAAAGATGAAAGATTGATCGGCTCAGCTCTTTGAGGCCTCTTGCTGCTGCTGGAGGTACAATTCAAAAGTAATCTCCTCCTTTTCTCGACGTAGTGTATGATTCCAGCGAATGTTCGACATACGCCACGTAAAAACGCGCTGCACCTCAAAACGAGCACAATTTCAGTAACGAATTAATTTATTTTTTTAGGCTTTATATTTATATTGTTATATTTTTAAAGCAATAAAACTGCGTTTCAACGATTTTTATACAGGTGGGGGCTATTTAAATTAAATTAATTTATTTTGTTCATACTCTTACCTGCTTGATTTTTTATATTTAATTAGATGTTTAAGGGCAAAAAAGTAGTGAATTATCTTAAATATTTTACTATATTACGTATAAGAAATTGCAACAACTATATTTAGCATTGCAAATAATTTTTGCAAATTGTTATTATTTGTCTAAAATTTAATTTATTCTGGGAAGAGACTAACACTTTTTTCATAGTCACGCAACTTTAAATAAAAAAAGAAATAATAAAATAAGAAAACAAATTAGAAAACACGACTACGTCAGTAACTGCGAATGACACCTCCAAGTAAATATAAACATAGGGTAAATAGGATACCTCTGGTGAAGAGTTACGAATAATCGCAAAACTGGGGTCGCCCCCGGACTAGAGCTAATTGCCATCATTTGAGTGTCCCCTTCCGGCTTACAGCTTTGGCTTGATCTCCATGACAACCACACTGGCAACTAATATCACGTGCTCCCAATAGTTTATTTGCGTGAAGACGCCATGCCGATATTTTTCACTTCGTATTGCTGTTGCAGTTCTCATTTGTGTTTTTTTTCGAAAAGCTATGCCTGAAGAAATGACGGAAGAGAGCGGAGATGCGATGAAATTTTCAACTTAATGGACTGTCTGGAGCTCACTAACTGCGATTGTAAGCCTAAAACGCAATTTTTTCCAATATTTTGAATTTGAAGTAATTGTTATACTTTCAATACTTACGTAAAGGAATCGTACGCAGATAGGGTGTATTATGAATTCGATAACGGCGGTGAAGAATCATTTACATAGTGGGAGTGTTACAAGCGCTCAAAAATAATCACCTCAGCTTGAACTGGAATTAGAATTTACAGGACTCTCAAACTCAACATCGATTCAACTAAAAAAACTAACACACTAGCATGCATTCACACGTGCACGTCTCATTTTTTATTAGAAGATTTATGACTGCGAGCAGTCATCAACGGAAGCGCATTTGACCAATTTCGCTTTCACAGCGAAGAGGCGCCACAAAAACTGACCAGGTCAGCCCCCCGAGACGCCAGGACCTGTCGCACAATTGCTGATTTCTACGTGCGATGTGATGAAAAGAAGCAGGCCAGAGCATTGATAGCTCGTCTGGGAACAGGTCGATAAGCTTTGTGCCCATGTCTTCTTGTGCCCGCAGCCTGGCATTGTGCTCAATTTAACTTGGGACTGAGCACAGGACATTGACTTGAGACTGAGCACAGGACATTGACTTGAGACTGAGCGCAGGACATTGACTTGGGACTGAATGCAGGACATTGACTTGGGACTGAATGCACGGCATTGACTTGAGACTGATTGCAGGGCATTTTCCTTATAGATCTACAATGGAGAAAGTAGTAGGTAAGTCGAGGCAGAAAGTCACACGTGGCACGTAGTGACAGTTCATCGATTCGTTCTCCGTGAGTGATTTCGATACTACTTTTTACATCCCTGCGTGCGCAACAAACTACTCTTGCCTGCGTGCGTACAATATTCACGCGCATAGATGTAAAAAGTAGGATCTAAATCAGTCACGAATAACGAAACGGTAAACTGTCCCGATGTGCCTCTTGTAACTTTCTGTCTCGTTTACCCCACACTTTTTTTACCCTTTAACGCTCGACTAGAACTCGGCAGCACTCATACAGCACGTGTCTGCAACGAACAGTGATGCTCCGTCTGCTTTTTGTGCGGGTCAGAAACGTCTTCATCTTTAGGCCTCGCAGCTTCATTCTGAAACATTGTGGTGCGTGAAGCTCCCATTTGACGAGCAAGTTTCTAGGAGATCTGTTCAGGCTGTAGTCACGCCAGCTCTGAATTTACGTTTGAAATTTACAATTTACGTTTGAAATTTACAATTTACGTTTGAAAGTTACAATTTACGTTTGAAATTTACAATTCACGTTTGAAATTTACAATTTACGTTTGAAATTTACAATTTATGTTTAAAATTTACTGATGCTGTGTTGGCAGCAGAAGGTCGATCCAAGGTTTCGTCTCCGAATCACCTCGCAGTCGAAACCGAAATCTTCCACCTCCTTTACGACTTTTTTCAATCTTCCTCCTACTGTTGTTAACGAAGTTTGGAACGTCCTTGTTTTCCCGTCCAAACGCCGGTACCGAGATCTAAACTTCTCTTCCACAAACCGGGAAGTTTAAAATGCCATGTACTTGACCATTGCCTCAAAAGTGAAAGGAATATAATGATCATTTCCAACAAAAAATCTAAGCTTATTAAAAATGAGTGCAAATGTCTTTCACAATGAGAACAAATACCTTCTCTAACTAACAGCATTTAGACTGTACATTCAATTTTCTTTATATGAATAACTAAATCAACTTTAAATTCATCTGAAACTAAGTTTGTTTGGGATTGGAATGAGAATGGGAGTGAAGTTTAACAAACGACAGACACGAACTGCAACTTTCTGTCGGCAGAGCTGTGATTGAGAAATCTTCTGTGATTTCATTTCTGTCTCTACCTCATTTCTTTTATTTCTGTGATTTCATTTCTTTTTAATACCCGTAACATTGAGCCTCCAAATTGTTGCTGAAGTTACATTAAATATTGTTTACTTTTCTGTAGCGTTGCCCTTCACTGTTACCATTTCCTAGACTCTGGCCTCTCTGAGGGCAAGGGGTACGGCCCGAAAATTTGAAGAATTCCTTCGAAAATCCGTTCAGGACTTTGAGTTTTGTTTGGAACGACACTTATTTCTCTTGATATGAAAGCTCAAAATCAGCGAAGCAGTATCAAACGAGCAACAATTCACCGAAACAATTCCCTTCAAAAAATAAAATGAGCAATTTTGCACCCCATTACGGCGCAGTCGGCCAAATTGGAGCTATTTACTGCAATTGCAGTCACTCCATAAATTCCGATTTTTTATTTTTGAGAAAAAAACTATTTTCTAGCCTCTAAGCTCACAAATTGTCCTTCAAGGTGCTTGGCCTTAGGTTCATTTCCTCAAAATACGAGTCATGACATACAAATCTTGTGAGCAAGGTGGAGGAGTAAACTATTTTGGAATTTTGGACGAGATATCGTTGTGAGAATTGTCTCTTTAAAATACCTCGTTAATCGGAATAACCGCATTGTAACTGTCATGACTAATAGTCAGAACCATCAGTTAAAAGGCTGGTACCTTTTCATGAAAACTCAAATGAATCAACAAGCCTAACGAAATATTCCCCATGAAAAATCGACTTTGTGTTCTCAAATTGCAATGAAAAATGTTGTATGAAAATGACTGCGTTCCAAGGTTTATATAACGGAAAGTAGAAATAAACAGCATGGAAGAATTCTACAAATAAGGTTTTTAGAATGAATAAATAAATAAATTTTTAATTTCAATAACGTCTGTGAGAATCAACTACGCAGACTGTATATCACCGTACAATTGGGGAGCATGTTTTTCAATCAAATCGTTAACACTTCGCTCAGAGTGACGTTGTCACGTACCAGCCTTGGACTGCCAGCACGGCCGCTGAGTGCTTGTTTGTTATAAAATCGAGCAATTAACGGTTTGTTTATGTTATGTGTTTGCCAAGACTAGTACAGCCTGAGCTGCCGCTTCATGCTGGTCTGCCTACTCTGTGCCCCACAAAATTACCTGCAAATCGTGCATTGGGCTAGGGTCCATTCAGTGACCGAGCAAATACTGTAAGTGTAAATATATCCGCTCACTCGCCAATGGAAAAGATTAGATGTGCCGTCACTGTACACTATGATTGAGGCTTCTAAAAAACATACGGTACTGAGCGCCACTTTTGAAACCGTCAGAAAATTACTTCAAAGTTTCAGGATCCCAGCAGAGAAGCATAGAGGAGAGAGCCATATCGACTCGCATCGATTTCCGACTATTTTGCGCTTATCTTTCTGTTCCCACGACTCATTTTCCAGGCACAAGAAAGTTTGGGATGACCATGGAGTACATAACTCGTTTTCGCCACACATGGCACTGGGTACTGTATGATTCTAGGGGCCACCAACATCAAGTATGTAGCTGACACGCTCTGGGTGGATACCTCGGACCAGCTCTGGGTCCGCCTTGCGCTGCGCACTCATTTGGTACAGATAAAATTACTCGCAACTGCATTACTTTTTAACACTCAAGCATTTAAATTTTTACTGCCTTACGAACACGCACGCACTTTAGTTGGAAATTCAATGTGAAAAATTAAAATGACATTTTGCATGTCGAGAAACGAACGTCATGGTATTGACGCTTTTCAAGTGTGCATCTTTGGATATGGCGAATTTACGAGCAGCATTCAGCGTGACAGCGAGTGGCACCCAACTGGAGAAAAAGAAAAAGCAGGGCTCTGTTTTTGCTGATCTTTAGTTACATTTTTATTCAATGCGACCTTTTAAGGCATATTTTCAAACCTTGGGGGTTATTTAGCAGCGTAGTGCAATGGGTGCCGTGGTGGATGGAGTGTGATATTGTTCGAAGATAGCAAAATAGATTTAAATTAATTTCAATTGTGAAGGATTTCTATGGTAAAGGTTTTGAAGTTAACTGTAC
Organism: Orchestia grillus; assembly: GCA_014899125.1. Taxonomy (NCBI): domain Eukaryota; kingdom Metazoa; phylum Arthropoda; class Malacostraca; order Amphipoda; family Talitridae; genus Orchestia; species Orchestia grillus. The sequence continues at coordinate 24,529 of VOMN01010547.1, forward strand.
TTTTAGGTAGGGATGCATTTTGAAGATCAAACTGAGGTACACATTGCTCGACAAATAATTAATTTTTGTTTAATACTTTCCCATTATTAGGTGACATAAATGTAATTATCCTCCTTACGAGCGCTTTTGTCAAGATCAATTAAAAGTTACAAATAACATTTCATGAATATTTTTAAACTTATTTTGAATTAATTGACTTGTAAACCTAAAACAAAAGAGTCTCTTACCAACTGAAGCGCGCAGAGAAGGTTGGAATGATCAATATATGATGGACACAAAATAAAACAAAAATATCTATCAAGATTAAAAAATGTGAGAAAGATATTTTCAGGAAATCGATGTTAACTGCAAACCACATGAACGATGTTAACCAAGATAAATTTCAAACCTTCCATTCAAACATCTTCAGCATTAACAATTCACCTAAACCATGCAAATTGAAACTACTGTACATTAGCATGTAGCCTTGACTCCGCTTGTAACGCAGCTCCGACCGCCGTGAGACTGCCTGAGTGTGGCGAGGAAGACTTGGATGCCGAGATTATCCGATGGATTCAGACGGCAATGCTCCTAATGAATAGCAGCTCGTCACTGAGGTCAATACAGCATGGAGGCCAGCGAGCGGGAGCAGAGACGCTCGGAACACACCTGTGATTTAAATGACCTTTTCACGAGGCAAGCTCAGGAGAACCTCCTACAGCAAAACTCCTGCAGATGACACTTTATGTAATGAGTAGTGGTAGTGGTAGTGGTAGTGGTAGGAGTAGTAGTAGTGGTAGTAGTAAGGATAGGAGCACTTAAGTAACTCAGACTATCTCGCACCGAAAGAGTAGGGACCATTTAGTACGGACTTAGGAGAACGGAGAATCTATGTCCAAGGTGGTGTATACCCACATAAGACCCCTTGCTCATAGAAACAACAAGTTAAGAAGGAAGAGGGAGAAACGATAAAGAATAATCAACACAGAAGGCATAAAAACGGAAAGAAGCAAAGTGGGCACGAAAGATCGAAGTCCCGATGGCCTATCTATAGTTGAGGTAGCCACGCATTGAGACCTGTGAACACGCGAGTTACTACCCATACGTGTAATGAGGGTGCGACGTATTCTTACGCGTAAAAACCATTTGACTGCAGAAATGTATTTGTGATACGCGTAGAATTATTTTCACGCACGCTTATACAAGGTGACACAAAAAAAGAGGGAGGATGTATCACAACCCGGATCTAAAACCGGATTGTGATACATCCTCCCTCTTTTTTTGTGTCACCCTGTATAAGGTGTTTTGCGTAGGCGAAGAACAGCAGTCGAAGTTGCAGGAAGAGTTTACTGTTAGCGTACAAAAGTAAGTTTCCTTCAAAAAAACTTGAAAAAAGTAAATGGGGGAAAACAATAGTACTACTCATACGCAAAAAATCTTTATTGCGCGGTAAGTCTAAGATCATATTTATCGCGTGGGAGCAGTGCAATCTGCAGCCTGTAGCAGTCTTGTTAGATTTCTTTTAGAACATAAATACTGCTGAACACCACCGAATTATTTATTCATTAGAATTAATGCGGAAATTTTGACACAGCCTATTTACGAATGTGCAGGTCATCTATCCAAAGTTTTCGATGTTTGTTCCCTTGACGACGCACGCTGCTTAAGCGCGTAAAAGCTTGGGATAAATAAATGAAAAAAAGCGGCTGATTTTTCAAATTATGTAAATTACCACCTGATTTGTGACGTAAAACACGTAGCTGAAGTCGGTTTATTCCTTTCTCCACTTTGCTTCATTAGGGCTATGTTGCCCTGCTAGCCATCCGTTCTACTACTTATTGACTCTAAACCGACTTATTTTAATTGGATTCTCATGTTGCTATTCACTTCTAACTTTGAAAATGCGGTTATCTTCCTACTGCACGTGTTTTTGAGTGGAGTTATCGTGCAACGAATTTATTACTTTCAATCAAAAAGAAGAGTTCGAAAACTAAGGAAAATACAACTAAAAATCCCCTTAGTATAAATTATTTTGCAAGGTCGGAAGACCGTTCTGCTGTCAAAGGCCGCTTATTATAAGAGTCTCGTATTATAGGAGTTTTGTATTATAGGAGTCTTGTATTATAGGAGTCTTGTATTATAGGAGTCTCGTATTATAGGAGTCTTGTATTATAGGAGTCTTATTATAGGAGTCTGGCATTAGGTTTTATGATAGGAAAACTTCGTAACATGGACGAAATAGAAAGTAATTTTTATGACTTTTTTATGTTCTCATAGCTTGCTCAAAAAAGGAATCGTGCCTTAGAATCCCTAGTAAGAGTTTTGTCTTGCACTCGTACAAAACTTTGCACTTAAAATTGAATGTGGACGGACCCGTGAGTAAGACCTTGAGAGGTCCTGCCGATCTCCACCTCGTGGTGCTACCCGCGCTAATGGAAGGGCGTGTTCATGCCTACCTCGAATGTATTCTTTTGTCTAACAATGTTGAAGTTAAAGACATCTTGCTAGAATCGGAGAAAAAATTAACTCATAGAAGTTTGTGTACAAAATGATCGTTCTTCTGGAGTCTTACTGATATAATTTAGCAGTTATTCAAAAACTAGGTTCCCATTACGTTCTAAACAGAAATTTATGTGACATTTTTAAGGTTTCTCAGCGCAGTTCTGATCAGCTGTGCTCGCTACTGTAATTCGACGAATTTGAAACTATGATTACCTTCCTAAACAATTACCCCTCAGGGGGCATAGGATAGGCCATAGGCAAT